>OZ038399.1:9074708-9270840 GCA_964036045.1 Eutreptiella sp. 'Long Island Sound 2002' | reverse complement strand
TCCCTTCCTCCCTCCCTCCCTCCCTCCCTCCCTCCCTCCCTCACACCCTTCCTCCCTCCCTCCCTCCCTCCCTCCCTCCCTCACTCCCTCCCTCCCTCCCTCCCTCCCTCCCTCCCTCCCTCCCTCCCTCACACCCTTCCTCCTCCCTCCCTCCCTCCCTCCCTCCCGCCTGCCTGCCTCTCCCCTCCTCCACCCGGGGTCCCATGCGGCAGTGGGCCCAGGGGTGGGCTCGACAACCATTGACCCTCAATGGGGGGTGCATGTGATGCAGCGCATGCGCGTGTGAGGGCAAATGGGGGCAGGCGTCGTGCCTTTGTTTGTTGCCTCTTTGCATATGTGTGGGGCAGGAACTAATGCAGATAGTCGCCTGCAAAAAAAAGGCAGCGCACGTAGTACTTGAATACGCTCGTGGTCCACAGAGCGGGGGGAGAAATGCTGATAGCTGCATGAGCCCTGCCTTCTTGAGGTACCCCCCCCGCCCCTTGTCGTTCCCCACCCCAGGGAAGACGGTGCCCCACCACCCCCTGGGGGACGGTCACCAAGTGACGGTCCCCCACCCCCCCCTGGGGGACTGCACTACCACCGTACACGCACATTTGCAGGCACAGAAATTGCAGCATAAAACGAAAGAATTCAGCATAAGATACGTTCAAAGGGCTGCCAATGTACGGAGACCTACTCCTTGACCAGCTCGGTGTAAATTTTCTTGGTCCTGCTCCACTTGACCTTGAACTCTTGCACATGCTCACCACTTTCCACTGGAATGCTTTGGGCAGCACTCTTGGGTGGTGGTTTTGCCACAACAACACAGTGAGCTGCACCGAAAAATTTGGGGTTGAGCAAGTGACGGTCCCCCACCCCCCCCCTGGGGAAGGACAAGGGGTGGGGAAGGACAAGGGGGGGGGGGGTACCCATAGGAAAGGAGATATATGGCTGCATAACACCTGCCTTCTCCGGGTCCCTTTACTGGGAAGGAATCTATATGGTGACAAAACCCCTGCTGCTTTGGTTCCCCGTTTGGGGTCCCCCTCGGGGGGGGGGGGGTATGGCTATGTCCACCAGCATAATGGGGTTTGTTTCATTGAAAAATGGTGAGGGGACTTTTGATTCCATCAAAATACTACCCCTCCTGGTAGGGGGTGGAAAAAGGAGGGTGGAAAAAGGACCCTGAGCCACAACGTCTCCCCCCCCCCCCGCAGCTGAAGGGCCGACGCCAACTGCCTGGTCATGTGCCACTGCCGTGGGCCTGGTTTATATTCAAGGACCAGAGGATTGGTGGTGCACGGTCACTGCAGGTCGTGCCGCGCCACTCAACAGTCACATGACACTCAATGTGAGGTCTGTAGGTGAGTGGGTGCTAATGTGCGATACAAGATGCAGATGCAGCCCCAGAACAAGCATAACCATCGTGTGTGCCTGATGGCATGTCCTTTCACGCATGCAATTGGCTTGTCATGTGCTGTTTGGGCCAACATGGCGGGTCTAATAAACAAATTTGGCCACGTACACTGTGTCCTACTCGCCCCCCACGCATGCCACAGCACAGCCCATAAATTAAAAAAAAGGAAATTGGGAACAAATTGTGCGTGTTTGTTGTGGTTTCCATGGATTTTGTGCATTGATTGTGTTGCAGTTGTGGCACACTGCTTGTCTGCAATCCAGAATCAAATTGCCAAATTTCATGGGTTCCAACAGTTGCCGAAACAACGAATCGTGTTGTGTAGAAAAGCCGTTGCTTGTGCAGCGATGGGTGGGAGAGTACTAACCACTTAGGCAAACCACTCGGGTGGTTGGGGGGGGTTTGGGCCCTCCACCAAGTTGTAGCCCTGACGCATTTTCCTCAAAATGATCCCAAGGTAAATATATTGCGACACCACCTCCCCTCGGATACCCCCTGACCCAGCCCCGATGCCCACGAGCAACATTTCTGAACATCCATTTTTTTTGAGGGCACTGTTTCCAGCCAACGAGCCTATGGTCGGCCTCTCATTACCTCAACAGGAAGCATGAGTGCTGATGCCGAATTTGTTGAAGATTGTGATGATGCACTGATAGTGCTGGAGCATTGTGGGGTGTGCCAAGGTGGGGGCAGGGCGGAAGGGGGGTGGGGGGGGGGGGGGGCTCCAGCAAATATTCAGAAAACCAGGGGGCAGCAACAGCATGGTTTCTTGAGGTTCAGGGGATGTAGGCAACCTTTGCATGACAGGACACAGGTTTCTCAGTTCCAGGGCATGTGATCCATATTTTTGGACTTGCAGGGTCTTGGGGGGAATTGGTTCTGAGCCGTTTCTGGAGCAAAGCACAGAGGGTGTCATGTTAGATTGCGGCACTGATGACTGGTTTTTGGACACCAAAACAGTCCCCTCAAGCTCCTCCACATCCTACCCACGAAGGGTCTTGTGCAGACAACGGTCCAACTAATAAAGGCCTTGTAGACAAGACTGTGGCGTGTGCATGGCCCTGCGGCACATATCCATCCTGCTTCGATGCTGTCGGATGCGTTTTGCAATACGCCAGGCAGGAGGAGCCAGTGTTTGTGTCTGTTGATGATGGATGGCGAGTGGTTGCCGTTTGGTTAATCAAACAAAAATCTGCGGGCACGACTGAAGCCGTGTGATGGGTGAGGCGAATGCCTGAAGGAGACAGCGATCGGGTTCCGAGTGTGCAAGCTGCAGGATCGTTGTTGCCTTTTGTGGAACACATGGCACCGGCTGGCAGGCAGAGAAAGCACAGAAACAAACAACAAGACAGTGCAAATCATCAACTCTATTCGGGTCAGGATAATTGAGATGGCCACTGTGACAACACAAATATCGCTTTTGCTTTTCACTTTTGCAAATATCGCTGTTCCAACTGCAGACTGAAATTTGCAAGGACTGACACGTGAGAGATTCGGGCTAGAGAGGGTAATGTCAGTGTAAGGTCAGGTGGCATGGCAAGGCCCTGTGGCCAAGGTACCGTTGGGCGTACACAAATGAATTTGGTGCGGGAAATTAGACATCAGGCAGCTGCACAACGCCAGCCACGAGCAAATGCATACACCTCTCTCAAGATGTAAATGCCCAGGACAAGCCCTCAACCACAATGGCAAAACGCACGGTCTCAAACCAAAGCGTTGGAGACAAAAAAGAAAGAATACCGAGTGTCCAGTAGGTACCCCCTCCCAACTTGAAGTCTCCCCCCTTTTGGCGTGGCGGTCCCCAGCCCCCCACCACCACAAAATTGCAGCAATATGACTGCAGCAGTGCATGCAAAACACCGGTAATACCAATCCCATCGAAACCTGATGTTATCGTTGTGCGCATGCCCTTACCACAGGTGTTGTATGAAACTTCCTTTTACGAGTCCAAAAAGCCTTGGACATGTTCAGAGGGCAATTCAGGGACAGGCCGAGGATTGGAAGATGAGGCAGAATCTGCCATCAGAAAAGCAAAGGTCAGACAGGTTGGCCACACGTCCTTAAGGCCCCGCTTGCGTGATGTGCGTGTGTCGGCAGCAGGGAGGGAGGGGATTAGTACGCCGCCCCCTGCCCCCTGTGCAAAACAGCAGGAAAAGGCCTAACAACTTGAGGAAACAGCACCTTGTGCCGCCGGGACGAGCCGGTGTCACGCAGATCCCTCGCGCACAGACAATGTCAGATTGGCATAACTTCATTTTTGTTTCCATCAAAAGATGCTTCAAATGACAGTGCCAAGGTCCTTGACGAGGCGTGCGAGTACACAGAAATTGGCGGTTTCGGCGAAGTCCATCCACCTGGGTCAGCAAACGGAAATCAGCTCCAGACTGGCTCCCCTTGGTTGCCCATCGGGGTGAGGGTTGTCACGTGAAGTCAAGGGGAGTTCCCACTCACATGGGCCCCACTGAGACTTGTGATGTGGCGTCACTTCACGTCTGCAAAGCCTGGCCTACGAGCCCCAGCCTTTCACAGCACAGGGGGAATGTTTGCCCGGCGCGCGCCCGGCGCGCTACTTTTAGACTATGTTCCCCCCGAAGAGCCCCCAAGCACACCCCTTGGAAACGCCCTTAGAATTAGGTGACCCAAACTGCCCCAGCTCAAGAAAGTTGCAAACTGGGGTACACAGTACCACTCTCGCTCCTTTAAGGGCAATCTTGGTCAACACCTTAGCAAGTTGGGAGAATGGGGGGTTAGGATAGCACAACCACATCGATCTCCAGTAGAAACGATAGGCGTTATTGAGGTATCGCGAACAGTAGAGCTGCATCATAACATTGGTCCCACAAGTGTGGGTGTCAATACATTCAGTACAATAGTGCTCCTTACACTCATCACAAACTGCGACGGTGGAGCGTTCTGGCAACACAACACACACACTTCTGCCTCATCCTCCGCCTCATCTTGCGTGCCACAACCGAGCAAACAGCTGCTCAATGCGTGCCCTATACCACCCGTGCACGTCATTGTAACATTGTTGGCGGGCTGTCAAAGTGCCATTCTTTCTTCCAATGAATGGCACAATGACATGAATCCGGCCCTTATAAGCACCATCATGGCCCCCAACCTTGAAATCAAAAAAATCACCTCGGGTACGAGAAGGTCCATACCCATCCTAAATCAAAACATCTGCTGATGTCCCGGGGGCCAAGGGGCAAATCCATATAATGTTGCCCAACATATCAACCGCAACAGTCCACCGGTAGGGCACGGGTCACAAAAGATGCCCGGCGCGCGCCCGGCGCGCTAACGTTCCCCCACAGCCCCGCGGATGCAGGCAGTGCAGGTGCCGCAGGTGTCGGCGATGTGGTGTGGTCCAGCAATGCTCCTGAAGCACTTCAACGGGAAGAGACCGGCCATTCAAAAGTGATTGCAGCAGCAGGACCTGCCCGTTCTGTTTGAACAGGGCATTGTCCGCACAAGGCGGGGGGCGGATGACCCTACGACCCGGGGTGTGGAGCGGGGCGCCGTAGTTCAGGCGATATCACAGCGGAGAAACAGAGAAGCGTCTGATGGCAATCAAGTCAGAGCAACTTATCCATGAACCCCGATAGAATCTCAGTCACGGCGGCCTGCAGCCTTCGCCCATTGATCTGTACGGAAAGACAGGACAGCTAGACATCAAAAACACCGAGAAAAAAAATCGCGGTGTTATACAGCACAAGAGATGCTGGGCAAATGGAGTTGGGGGGTTGGGGGGTTGGGGGGACTGAGGTTGAAAGGAGGGATTGGTGGCGTATTTTTGTTGTCGTCGAGCGCCAGTTGTATGCAGCTTGCGGACTGGGAGGGGGAACTGGGATGGCCTTGTGTTGCAGACATCGGAGAAACGCAGCTGCTTCAGCTCACTCGACTCGACTGTGTGGACGTCCGAGGCGAGACAGAAGTGGGATGCACAATGCGCTGCGTGTACGCATGCCCAGCCTCCCCTACGGGAAGGGGTGCAGGGCCAAAGGAGTTCGAGTTACGGGTCATCCGTGCGTTGGCAGGTGGGATCGATCCGTGCGTTGGCAGGTGGGATCGATGTGTCATGTGGTGTCCTGCGTATTGTACTGGATATGGGGGAGTCAGACATGGGGGGGGGGGGGAGGGGCTGAATAAAGAAAAAAAAAGCTGCCGAACCGGCACCCCCCCCCCCCGACAAGGCACAATCTCCTCACCTCAATGTTGTTTGTAGGGTGCATGATGATTGTGCCCGGTGCACTATCCCCCTGCCCCAATGTGGGATGCAGATGTTGAAGGCTAACCCCTATCACAAAGGCACAAGGCTGCAGAGCGAGAACACCAGAACAAAAAGCTCTTCAGTGACATTGTCATGAGCTCTTTTCGCTGTGAAAGATGAAGTACGCCCCTCCCCCTTGCGCAAGCCCAGCAGCGGTCCCAAAGGTCAAGGCAAAACAGCGGTTCAACGCCCACCCCGTGCTTAGACAAGCCCATGCGCGCGATGCACACGACAGCTGAGCACGGTACATGACAGCCACGCCGAGAATGGCAATGTTAGCCATGGCCAAAAATCACATCAAAACAAACCCCATGGGGTTGCAATGCGTGGTGCAATGTTGTTATGAACAGAACGCACAATCCCCCCCTTTCCCTCGACAAGTGCGTCACAAACGCCCAATCCCGCATTCAGGACCACAAAAAACAGCGGTCCCAAAAAATCCTCAAAACAGCGGGTCAACGCCCGCTCCGGTGCTTGGACAAGGCCGTGCTTGCGCAAGGCGGGGGGGGGGGGGTACCTAAGTCCCCAGCCTCGGAAGTAGACCCTATGGGCATTGGGATGCCGGGAGGGCAGGTCTGATAACTGCGATTCCATTTGATAGGCACTTTGGGGATGCACTTGGATGCAGCACATGAGGTGATTGAGGTATACATGACCCCCCGCCCCCAGAGATGCACCTTGTGCCCTACGAGTCCAAGATGCACGCTCCCCCTTGTCCAACATGGGGCAAAGGCCGAGTACAGTCCTGGACGCTGTGCGACGGGTGAAGCGGATTATGGGCTAGAGGCCGACCACCTGCTGACCCCGTCCAACATGGGGCCAGCTCCGAAATTCATACCGTCCATGCACCACCTGCAGACACCTGTTGACAGGGCGCCTCCTGCGGGCAGCGGAGAAAGAGGTGGTGCCTTACAACCACTGTGAACCTGAAAAAATGCCGCAGCAACAAAGGGAATGGCAGCCAAACGGGTGGAAACGGCTGGAAATGGGTCAGCCAGATGACCACAGACGCAGCGTCGTGCCAGACCTGTTGTGTGCAGACCTTACCGCCCCCCCCCCTCCCCCATGTCAATGGCCTGGGCCATGTTTCTTCGTTCGAGGGGGTTGGGGGGGGGGGGTCCATTGACACGCGCATGGGGGGTCCATTGACTCGGGGGTTATGCGGACATGGGGACATGGGGGTGTCCGGAAGTCGAAAAAAGGGACCGCTGGCCTCCGGGGCAGAGCACCGGGCGACCAGCAACTGCGGTAGTGGACCATCGAATGCCGTCGCTTGACCACCTGCCGTCGCATTCCTGCGTATATACACATACATATTTCCTTCGGAGGAAGAAAAAAAAAACAAGACATGGCCCCCGACCGCCGCTTGAACGTTCAACGGCCTTGCCAAGTGCCAACCGCCATCAACCGGCGCCCCGCTCCAACAGTCTGCCGCAGGCGGTCTATGGCAACATCAAGAGAACGGACAAGGAGTCTTTGGAAGACCACAATGACAGCGCACTGCCCTGCCATGCCGCTGCAGTGACTCGGGGGCGGGGGGGGGGCGTTTTGCACGCATATGCGTGCATCTGCGTGCAGGAGCGCCGGAACGAACGGGCAAACCGAATTTTTTGTCAATGTGTCGCAGCCGCCGTGGGCACGTGGTCACAAGGATACCATGAGCTTCATGTCATTCGCGAGAGGGTCTGGGACGCACGTCCTTGCGTGCAAACAATATGCATCTCTATCGACCCGATTTTGAGAACCTACTAACCGCCATCAGAGGCTACCAACCGCCATCAGTTCCCTACCAACCGCCATCACTGACCTACCAACCGCCATCACTGACCTCAGTAAACCAACGTCGACCGACCATCCCCCAGCGACGAAACATCCCCCGCTCCAGACTTCCTTCGCCTTCCTTCACGCCCCCGACGACGAGGCCACCGTCGGGTTCACGTAGTTCGTCACGTCCATCACAACGTTCGTCATGCCCGACTCGTCCCGCTCCACCTTCGCCACCTTCAGCCGCGCGTTCGCGAAGAAGATCACCTCCTGGGCCTCGGGGTTGTCCGCCACCAGCGCCGCGTTCGTGACGTTCATGCAGCCCGGCGGGATCCGGAACTCGAAGAACGTCCCCTCGCACGGGAACTCGCCGCTGCTCGCGAAGCGCTGCGCGCGCTCCGCGGACAGCGACGCGAAGGAGAAGTCCGGGAAGACGATCTCCTTCCCCTCGCGGTACTTGTGGGAGAGGTCCTTGTTGGTGCCCCGGTACGCCGAGATCTTGTCCTCGTACGACAGGGGGTGCATGCAGAAGTACAGCCGGATGCCCTCGCGCCACGGCGCCAGCGCCTTCAGCACCCGCTCGTTCTGCTGCTGCATCGCGCGGTTCAGCACCCGCCAGGGCTGCTCGCCGTCGTAGTAGCCCTCGGGGATCTCCAGGGAGAAGAAGTGCATGGCCTGCGCAGGACAAGAGCAACGCGAGCGCCCAGGGCCGTTCCAACAAGAAATTCTTTCCAACAGGAACTCTTTCCAACAAACAATTTTTCGTTCGAAAAAACTTTTTTGTTTGAAAAAACTTTTTTGTTCGAAAAGCTTTCTCTTCCTTCGGCAAATTTTTTTTTGAAAAATCTTACTGGAAAATTTTTTGTTGGAAAAAGGTCTCTAACAAAGTTGTTAGAAAAGCAGGCACCGGAGAGTAAGGGCTCGGCGGAGGTCGCACGGGATATGGTACAAGGTCCCTTGCCGTTGTTGCCTAGTGGGCTCTGGATGGCTGATGGTATTGCCTGGTGGGCTCTCGATGGTTGCTGTCATTTCCCGGTGGCACGTGGCATCCTCAAGGGAGCGGTCATGCACGGCCTGTTGTGCATGGCTTGCACAACGGATGATACACCGTGTGACGACACACGGGGCGTGGTGCGTCCGTGAACCGTGCGGTCTTCGGCTGTGAACGCCGTCAGTCTTGCGTTCCTGCAGAGAACACGGTGTCCGTTGACACCGCGTCTCATCTCTGTGCTGCGCATGCACACTGCATGCGGCACGCAGAACGCCCCCCCTGCGGCCCGTGTCCGGTGCACACATTTGGGCACAGAGCATCCTCAAAAACGGGAGAAGATATCAGGTGGGGGGGGCGGGCTTCCAAATTTGTCCACATCTATTTCCCTCCCCTCCAAATCCCCCACGCCCCCGGTCACGGCTGTCCTTGAGGGAGAAAAAAAGGACCTTCGTAACGCCAACAGCAGTGAACATTCACGGGGACGCTCTGTGCTTCATGGTCATGGGACCTTCTCCACTTCAAAGGTTGGCGGTTGGCGGCAGCGGTTGGCAGCGGTTGGCAGCGGTTGGCAGCGGTTGGCGGTTGGCGGTTGGTGGCGGTTGGCGGTTGGGGGTTGGTGGTCCCTGGGGGCTGTCCTTAACGGCTGTCCTTAACGAAAAAAAATCTGGCGCCTTAAGGACAGCCCTGCCCCCGGTAGAGGTCAAGGAGCTGGTGCAGGGCACTGCAAGTGGCCCAAGGGGGCACCTGCGAGGGCACGTCCTCGTACTTCTTGGCCCCCTCCTGCCAGAACTTGATCCAGACGGAGGCCTGAATGACGCCGTCCAACGCCTGGAAGCCGTCCAGGATCTCCGCGGCGGTCACGTGCCACGTGTACGGCACGTTCTTCGGGGTCGTGGGGCCGTGCTGCGCGCCCCCCAGGCACTCGTGGCGCAGCTCCCAGTCCCGGTTGTCCACCATCACATCGAAGCTGATGGTCTTGGCGCCGCGGTCGACGCGGATGCACTGCACGAGGGTGTACGGGGGCAGCAGGTATTCGGCCTCGTCCTCCCCGTACTCCGACACCGCCGCGATGCTGGCCCCGTTGAAGCAGCCTCTGGAACGCAAGAGGGCAGGGGGGCAGACGCGGCACTCTGCCTTGGCCAATCCACCACCCCGGGCGCAGCTGGTCCGGTTCCACTGCCACCGACCCATGAACTGTTGGTAACCCCAGGCATGCATTGGAAGGGGGGGGGGGGTAACCCCCCCCCCCCCCTGCAGGACCGCCCATGGAGAGAAAAGGTCCAAGGGAAGGGCAGCGAATGGCGATCGGCCAGTAGGCGCCGCCAGCTGCAGACGAGAAAAATACACTATGGCCACATGCCACATGCCAAACCGCCCCCTCGCCCAGGGCGCCAAGCCTATGCCCAGCCACTGTCCCCCTGACGCCAAATGCCAGCTTCAATGGTATTTATAACCGATAGTAACCGTCCCCAACCGCTTTGGCAACCTCCTCCAACCCCGTATTGAACCGCCTCTGGGGCCACCTCTGAGGTCGCTTCCCCGTGCCATCCTGTGCCACGTCACACCACGCCACGCGACCCACCCCATCCCACCCCATCCCACGCTACCCCACACCACCCCACCCCACCCCACCCCACCCCACCCCACCCCACCCCACCCCACCCCACCCCACCCCAAAGCATCCCGCGCCACGTCTCACCACACCACGCAACGCCACGCCACACCAACCTACAACCTGGGGCTGGCAGTGTTCCTCCAACTGTGACAGGAGTGTCCTCACTCACTCACTCACACCACACCACAACACACCACACCACACCACGCCACGCCACCCCACGTCACGCCACCCACCCCACTCCGCCCCACGTCATTCCACCCCATCCCAACCCACACCCCACCACCCCACCCCACACTCCCCGCCACACCACACCACACCACACCACCCCACACCACACCACACCACACCACACCGCACAACACAACACACAAAACACACGAACAGAACAGTGGACCAGACCTGGGAATGTTGAACAGCAGCAAGCAGGTCCCCTTGAAATCAGCAGCCACGGATTCCTTTGCGGACGTCGACACATACTGCGATAGCCGGTAAGTGTTGCCCCTCCTGAAACTCTGAAACGTGTCCGGGCTCATCCACGTGCCCCGCATTGTGGTGATGTCACTCTGCGGGGGATGGTTCACGAGGTACGAGTTGATGTTGCGGATCAGTCGCATGTACGGCCACAGCGCAGCCTCTTTGTCGGCCACAATGGCCTCATTGAGCTGGCGGTAGCACGCGTTGGTGGTGTAGAACCATGTGGCCTTCGCCGTCGAGTCCCAGGTCTGGATCATGCTGACGTTGGAGCTCGCGAGGGCGGAGCGATCGCACAGGTCCGTCACGGGGCGCTTCGACTCAATGGCCTCCCGGAACTCGAAGTTCAGCATCGTGGTCCACATGCGCTTGACCGGGATGTCGAAGTGGGGGCTGCCCTCAAGGTACCTGAGGAGCCGACAGGGGCAGAGCAGGGCGCTGCAACAGCATGGACCACGGCACCGCGGAACACTGTTAGCCCCCCCCTCCCCCCTGTGTGACATTCCGTCTGGTTGTTGTTTCTTTACGGGGCCCTAGTCAGTCACCGTTCTTCCCTTCGCATGTTGCGGTGGGTCGCTGCTTTCTGTCGCCCCCCCCCCCCCTTCTCCCGCAAGCAGAGCTGAGGTCAGGGGAGAAGACGGTCAGATGGGGTTCGCATGCGACAGCTGTGCACCGCATGCGCACTCGTCACCGTGTCTCACACCCATGAAAACCATGACCCCCCCACGGGCACAACAAATGCAGCAAAACACAACACATCAATGGCCCCATCTTCTCGCGAGGCGTCCTCATCCGCCCACAACCCGCAGCACTGGTTTGCGCCCTGAGCAGCGTGAGGCATAGTGAGTGCAATGGGTCGATGATGAGCTGGAGGAGATCGCTGAGGAAAAGAAGGTGGTGCAACGGGGTTGTCAAAGGTGCAGGCTGAACAACGCCCTGAGAAGAAACAGTGTGCTCTGCAAGATGATGAGCTGCCGTTGCTGCTGCGAACAGTGTCTCAGCGTTCGGTGCGCTGGGTGAACAAAAACGGGCTGGCACCTGCTCTTCAGGCGGGTATGAATGCAGCAACGATGCATGCGGCGTATGTGAAGCCTGCGCAGCTGTCAGAGTCAGGCATACGGGTAGCCGCAATAGCGCAGGTGATGGAGTTAAGAGTCAGTGATACGACAGTGTCTCGTGCATCAAAGCTGTCTCTCCGCCTTAGCCTCACCCTGTGGGGCCCTTGCCGGTGCTGGTGGTGATGCACTTGTCAGATCTTTTTTTTTGGGGGGGGGGGTTTCAGACCATGGCAAGCTGGCGAAGGCTGCTCACCAGAAGGCACTCGAGAAAACTCTTGGAATCAAGGATCAGAGCTGTCCAATGCTACAATTGTCCCACAAGGCGATGTGGTAGTGGACATGGCACGTAGTGAGGGTAAGCTGATGCTGAGACCAGGAAATGCAGTGGGAACTGCCACGCCCGTGGGCATCCCAGTGCGCTACTGGCGCACAAGAAAGACTGCAGGCTGAGTGACAACAGCAGGGTACATGCTGATGGTGATGCACTTGGCATATCAAACGCGGCCTCCTGCCCATCCCCTGTGCGCAGGCATGGGCCAGGCTCCAACAAAGGGCAACCGATCGGGGTATTGCGCTCAGAAAAGATTGAATGTGTGCGTGGCCTGGCACGCGACATCAGTCATTGCCATGGACCAAAGCAAAATATGAAGGAGTGGCTGTAACTGCCCACGTCGCTATGCACGCACCCGACCCTCACAACCATCAAACAGCCTCTCTTTTCCATGACCATCGCCGCAAAATGATGTTGACTTGTATTTGGGACCACAAGAACAGCGGCCCCCAAGAAGCGCCCTAAGAGCCCAAATGATAGCCCCGCGTCGTTCTCATGCTTCGCCATCATCCGACGATGGCCCTCACCCTCCGCCATCACACCGGGATACTCTTGCAGCGCATCGTCAGACTCGCGGCGCACTCGCGCCCACATATCGTCAACGATTGTCATGTACCGCCTGGAACGTCCGTTGTATTGTGCTTACGACGCCGGTGGTCGTGCTTAAGACCCGACCGTGCTCGCACAGGCAGTTTGTTCGGACGCAGGGGCCGCACACACTTCACAAAGCACTCCACACATGCACGTCCTGGTTACTTATTGACCGGCCACCCCCCAGGGGGGGCGACCCCTCGGTTCTGGACGCCAACTACCCCCCCAACTAACTGTCGGCCGGAGGCCCCTTGGGGGGGGGGGGGGGGGGGGGCCTAGGAGGGGGGGGTTTGGGAGGGGGTGGGGTTCTGGGAGGGGGTGGTTCTAGTAGGGGCGCCGGGGAGGGCGGTTCCCGGGGGGGGGGGGGTGTCGGGCACCTCCGAACAGTTGGGTACGCGGCCCAGGTGTGATCCGACAGTTCGCACCGCCCCTTCCCACAATAGAGGGTAGGGTATCATCGGCTTGGGTATTCCCAGCCACACTGGGAACCTCAGGGGGGTGGGCTCCTGAGGCGGCCATGGGATTAGAGTTACACCATGCCACAAGACATACGTACAGACACACACACACATACACATATATATATATATCTCTCGGGGACATTCAGAACCTGCCAACTTTCTGGGTTTTGGCACTTTTCGGCACTTTCTACAACTTTTGCTTCTGTGTGCAAACATGTCGTCACCTGGGGGGGGGTATGTGTATACTTTTTGAAATGTGCAAGAAAATGCCGTTTCAGAAATGTATGGGTTTGGGGGGGAGGGCTTGACATTTTTCAGGGCAGCACAACACATAGGACGGTGCACACAAACACGGCACTGCACCGTTTATCCATTTTTATTCAGAATCACTGTCACTGTCAGCATTGCTTTTTTCAGGCAGGGCGGTGACCCCATTAGGGCAGACATCCCCCTGTTTGTGGACAGGGACATATTTCTTCAATTTTTGCCAATCCTGCAACCTCCGTGCTTTCACTGGCACCCAACCCTCGTTAAGGGGCATGGCCCACAGGCCATCGGTTGTGAGGTTCACGTTTCGTTGTTTGATCAACCCCACCTTGCGCCAGGGAATCGCCTCACTGTATCCTGATTTCAGCCATACATAACCAGGATGGGGCACATGTCGAGCCACCCGCACCCACCGTGCACCCCCAGAGCGAGCCCTTTTGCGCGTCAACGGCTTTTGTGGTCCGTCCGGGGAAGCAACAGCCCGTGGTGTAAATTTGTATGAGGACATGGCAGCTGCCTGTTAACAAAAAGAGGCAGCAAGCAACACATGCACCGTCCGAAACGGACGAAAATCTCAGACATGTCGTCAGTCCAGCAAGCAGACCTGGGTGTTCCAAATAGCCCTTTTCAAGGGCTTTCCGGATATGCCCCACATACCCCTACCTCCGGAACACTCAGTTGGCAAAAATGAGGCAACAAGGTCGCCAACCCGCGAAAACCCAGAAAGTTGGCAGGAACGGGGTCGTCCCCGAGAGATATATATGTATATATATATAGGGGTTGGAATGCAGCTGCAAAAGTGTGGTCATAGCAACTCGGGGCGGTGGCCTCGGACCACACCGCCATGATGGTACATCACCCCTCCCCGCTTACACCACACTTGCACCAGCCTTCTCCCCAAACGTTTCGAGGAATGAAAAAGAAGGGCCTGAGACCAAGATTGATTCCTTGGAACACTTTCTACGGATCGACCTTGTGGGCAAGGTGGCTACGTCACCCCTGCCTACGCCTACGCCTACGAGAAAGGAAAGGAAGAAAGAAAGCCCCTGAATGCCTCCTTCTCGAGCCGGGGAAAAGCTCGAGGCAGGGATCTCCAAGCCCCTGATTGCCTCCTCCTCGAGCCGGGGAATGAAAGCTCGAGGCAGGGATCTTCAAGTGCCGGTCTCGGCGAATTGGCTACATCTCACCATGATGGTTGGGGCCCAAAAGAGGGCGGAAATGCTACATCACCCCTGCATTCTCGGGGGTCCCCAACAAAGGGAACAAAATCAGAAGTCAAAACCTACGCCGGGGGTCACCCTGATGCACCACGCAACAAAGCGTGGATTCAAAGATTGTCCTGGTTTCCTCAATAGCACCGGACGGTTGGGGCCCAAAAGAGGGCGGAAATGCTACATCACCCCTGCATTCTCGGGGGTCCCCAACAAAGGGAACAAAATCAGAAGTCAAAACCTACGCCGGGGGTCACCCTGATGCACCACGCAACAAAGCGTGGATTCAAAGATTGTCCTGGTTTCCTCAATAGCACCGGACGGTTGGGGCCCAAAAGAGGGCGGAAATGCTACATCACCCCTGCATTCTCGGGGGTCCCCAACAAAGGGAACAAAATCAGAAGTCAAAACATACGCCGGGGGTCACCCTGATGCACCACGCAACAAAGCGTGGATTCAAAGATTGTCCCGGTCTCCTCAATAGCACCGGACGGTTGGGGCCCAAAAGAGGGCGGAAATGCTACATCACCCCTGCATTCTCGGGGGTCCCCAACAAAGGGAACAAAATCAGAACTCAAAACCTACGCCGGGGGTCACCCTGATGCCCCTAGGGGCCCCTAGTATCTCAAAGTATGGGTCTCTAGTACGGCCAGACGCCCAAATAGCCACCGCTATAGAGCGGGGGGGCAGAATCAGAATTGGCCCACTTGTGGGCAAGGTGGCTACATAACCCCTGCCGCCTAGGGGATCCCCACCGCCTCAGAGCGGGGGGCAGAATCAGAAAAGGGCCCACAAGTGGGCAAGGTGGCTACATAACCCCATTGGGCGCCTTCGGCGCCGGGGCGCCTTTGGCGCCCGTTGGCTCCTTGGGCTCATACCTTTGACAACTAACTGTCGGCCGGAGGCCCCTTGGGGGGGGGGGGGGGGGTAGTTGGCGTCCTAGGACCCGCGGAGTCGCCCCCCCCCCCGGGGGCCACCCGTTACCCTGGATGTCCTTCTGGAGGTCACCGAGACTGGGGACCGGAAATCTTGGAGCTAATCCCACGCCCACACTCAGCAGAATCCCCACGACTGCCCTCGTCCCTGTCAACCGGCCCCACAGCTGGCGTTGGTCCGAAATCGTTTGCAATTTTCTGGACCCTCCAGGGTATGCATATGCAGCAATGTTCGGGAGTTCTGCTGTTTGGGCCGAAGCCGGTCGATTTCCAATCATTCATCATCCACCAGCCCGAAGGCTTGCTTTCTGTCCTGGCTAAGCCGTGTTTTGTCACCCTCAAACTACACGGGGGGGGGGGGGGGCAGGGATGCATTAGAAGGGAAGGGGGCTCAGAGGTGGCCCCAGAGGCGGTTAGACAGGCGGTTGGAGGAGGTTGCCGAAGCTGTTGGGGGCGGTTACTGTCGGTTACGAATGCCATTGAAGCTGCTACTTGGCGTCAGGGGGACAGTGGCTGGGCATAAGCTGGGCGCCCTGGAGGGGGGGGGGGGGTCCCTCCCTCCCTTCCAATGCATCTTTTGGGGGGGGGGGGCACGCACTGTGCACAGCAGGGTGGAACATTGTTCCGTCTTCTCGACGTGCACGATGGGGGGGGTACCCATTCTTGTCTACGCACAGGTCTGGGCATGGGACGGCACGGCCTGTGGGGGGCGAGGCTTCGGGCGGGGGGCATACCGCGCGGTGTATCGCTCCCACTCCGGGAGGCGCTCGGCGATCTGCGGGTCCGAGAACGCCCGCAGATCGCCTGCGTCCTTCGACGTGAAGTGGTACATCCTGAAGTACGAGCTCTCGTGGAAGTTGGGGGCCGACGACAGAAACGACAGCATGTCCCCGCCATCCGCGGCCCGGCACGTGCCTCGGGCCGGCACACACGTCGACAGGGCTCTGGGCCTCTGATCCCTCGGGGAGTCCGGGGGGGTTTGGACCGGGGACAAGTAGTGCTGGCGCACCGGTGACATCGGCGAAGAGAAGTTGACGTCATCGTGTCGCACTGCACCGGAGTCCGAGCGCTCGGGCTCCGGGAGGGCGCCGCGACCGGGGGAGCCGGCGCGACCGTGCGGGGAGCCGGGCCCTTTGGGCCCGGATGTGGGGGAGGATGTGCGCATCGTCGTGCCCGAAGAGCTGGTGGTGGTGGCCGTGGGGGCTGCAGCGACCAAGTCCTCCTCATTCAGCACAGGGCCTTTGGACTTGTGTTGGGGGCTTTGGCCCGCTTGGGGTCCACTGGGGCTTTGATTACTGGCCGGAGGCTTTTCGCACTTGCGACCCCCCCTTACACCGGACTTGATATCGTGAAGTTTTGTGGAAGTGCATCCCATGTCTGTTCCACAAAAGCTGCGGTGAGGGTCATGGGAGGGAATGGGAACGATGGGCCGATGCGCCAACTGTGGCGCAGATGCGTCCTGCACAGCATGCACACAATTCGGACCAGTACCCCCCATCCCCCGCATGTTAATGGCCTGGGCCATGCTTGTCTATCCCGGCTGGGGGGCATGGCGATTTGAAGCAATCATCATTCAAACTGCATCAGTTCACGTGTCTGAAGGGATACTCTATGAACAATCAGGATGAATCACAATGCATTCATCTGTCATCAATATCTGCATCCATACCTACAATCAAACTGCGAGACTCGGGCGAGGCGATGTCCTAGGTTGGCAGCGAAGCGCTCCCTGCATGCTACTTGTTGTCTGTCCTGTCATCCGCTGCTACTGTGATCAGTACGGTGGGAGGGCCATGCGGGGGAGGGGAGTGGTAGGGGGCGCAGAAAATGTCCCAATCAGCACATCAGACAAAAGGCCTGGATTTCCATTGATCTTTGTGATACTCTCCCTTGCTGACACACTCACTGGTACTCTGCCCGCCCCCCACACCCCCACATATGCAGGCACCACATGAGTCGCAAACAGAAATTTTCTGGTCTGCAAAGCACGTCAAGACACAGTGGCATGCAAACCTGCATAACCTGGCACAAATATAAATTGACCTCTGAGGAATCATAAATGTGAATCAGGCTCTGAAGAGGCACGACTGCTGCTGCTGCTTATCATGATGAAGAGGCAAATGACACTGATAAGTGTGGGGATGACACTCATGCATCTGCAAGACAGGGATTACCATCTCCTACGTACCAGAGCTGCCCTGCCCCGCCCCGCCCCGCCCAGCCCAGCCCCGCCCTGCCTGCCCCATTCCCTCGTCTTAGTTCGCTACCCAAACAACTGTGTTGCCTGTGTAGGAGGTATAGGGTGTAACTACTTGGGCAAAAGAGGGGTTACTTGCTCGCATCGTACCAACCTTTGGGACTACTTCGCCGGGAAGCCGCCACATTTTCCCTGTGCATGCAAAGAGCCCCAGCAGCAGGCAGGAACAGCAAAACAAAACAACTCAATGCTCTAACATTCATGTTTACATGGATAACAGATGCATGAAAATGTCGACCCAAAATCCTTGAAACCAATGGCTGCCTAGGACACACTATGCTTTCAAGGCAAAGAATATCCCAGCCCTGGTGGAGCATTGAGTTCAAAGTGAGATTCCCAGAAAGAAACGGGAAAATAGGAAACTGGGGCAAAATGGGGGGTGAGGACATGGAGAAAAGCAAAGGGGGGGATGGAAGAAAATGGGGAGACGCAGGTGGGGGGATCAATGGTCGGTTCCAATAGACTGAATGTCCCCGCAGGTGGGGGTGGGGTGGGGGGTGTAATTTTACCATTTTCCTTATTGACGTATCCTTGCGGTAATGAAGGGGACAAGCCCATGGTTGGTACAAGGCTATGAGGCCACCGTTGCGTGAAATACAATACGCCCTGCATGTTGTGGTCTTCAAGGAAGTTAAGGGAGTTGCGAGAAGAACGCAATATGATGAGGTTGTAGCTCTATGTTTAGAGTGTGGCCGTGCCGCGCCGCGCCGCACAAGGCTGGCATCCTGCCAGCCTCGTCCCAGCTCCCTGCCCTGGAAACTCTCAGCACTACATGCACAGGGCCATTGTAAACAACGACAACTGCATTCGGGCCAGGGGGGGGCAACCCCTTGGTTCTGGACGCCAACTACCCCCCAACTAACTGTTGGCCGGAGGCCCCTTGGGGGGGGCATTGGAGGGGGGGTTCAGGGAGGGGCGATGAGGGGGGGGGGGGGGTCTAGGAGGGGCTTGGGGGGGGGGGCACTCCGGGAGGGTCGGTTGGGGGGGGGTCCAGGTGCGGCGATTTGGGGTGTTGGTGGGGGGGGGGGTTCCAGGTGGAGCGATTTGGGGTGTTGGAGGGGGGAGGGGGGGCACAGGCTCCCCTTACCTCCCCTTGCCCTCCCTCTAACCATACCATCACCATAAACCTAACCCTAACCTTTGCAGCCAGCTGGTTTGGCCATGCCAGCCATGTTGATTGGGCTGAGCAAGATCCCCCAAATTTCGTTCATGGCTGCTTTTGCCACATCATTGCTCTCCATTTTAGACCCCAACACTCACTGTGACCCTAGCCTAGGGTGAGAGCTAGGGCTAGGGTTAGGGCTAGGGTGAGGGGTAGGGGTAGGGCAAGGTGTAGGGTTAGGAGTAGGCTGAGGGCTGGGGGTGGGCGTTAGAGTCAAGGTTGGGTTTAAGGATAGTGTTGCGGTGCAAAGTGGACAAAATTTTCCTTAGGGCACCTTTGGTGTTCATAGAGCATCGGGCGCCTTTGGCGCCCATGGACGCCTGAGGGCGACACCTTTGGCAACTAACTGTTGGCCGGAGGCCCCCAAGGGGGGGGGGGGGGGGGCAGGGGTAGTTGGCGTCCTAGGACCCGCAGAGTTGCCCCCCACCCCCCCCCCGGGGCATTCGGTTAGGCTTGGCAGCCCATGCCGGCCATTGCTATTGCGGAAATAAAACCGTGACTAAGAAAGAAGGCGCAGGGGGTGTAAACTTGGGTTTAAAGGGGTTTAAACCTGTGTCTTTGGGACCTTCCGGGTATTACTCCGGTGTCGGGAGGTTGGTCACTATTTTGGCCACGAGCTAAAGGCTCGTATTCTTTGTTGTGACAACCATTGACTGTCCTTATCAATTGCCACCAAGTCTCCCCCCCCCCATTTCCAAAGCGGGGTGGGGCGGGCGGCGCAGGGCGGGCGGCGCAGGGCGGGTGGCGCGGGGCCGGGCGGGGCGGGGTGGCCTACTGCAATAGAGAGTTTTTGGTGCTTGGCTGCTTATGGTTGCCACTATCCAAGGGGATATCCTACCCGTCCCCAATTTCAGGGCAGTGATGCAGCACAGTACAGGTCACAAAGCCATTTGAAAGCACCCTGCTTTATGGTTTGGACTACTGAGCTGTGGAAGTCAAAACAGCGGGTGCTGCTTGTCATTGCACCCTTTATTTGTTGATTGTCTGCTTCCAATCAGATTTGGGAACTCCCACATGGTGGCCTTGATGTTGAATATCTGAGTTTGTGGACAGCCTGCAGGCTGGAAGTTCCACGTTGGTCACCTGGTGAGTGGTGCTGTGCTGCTACACAACACATGGAGGATTGAGAACAGGGTTACCCACCATAACAGAGATCTGGATGAGTTGTGTCTATCAGATTGCGGCCCCAATACATTAATTGCAAGCTGCATCATTGCCTCCACCTCCCTCCTGCTCCCCCCGGCTGCACAGAAGAAGGCAGGAAAAGACGAGTGTCAGCAAGCTAAAGAGCCTGCCAAGTCGAAATGTGGCCAGAGGGTTATGGGCAATGGTCGGGCAGGGTTACGTATAAGCTGTTGACTCACCAGTCCTATACATGGGCACAATGCCTTGCTACAAGCACAAAGTACGGTCCACTGCAGGGCCAGCCGGGTGGTGGTGACTAATGCTAAGAGGGGGACGGACACCGCACATGGAACAGCAGTTTCCTTGGTCAACAGATGGGGGCAATGGTGCCCCAAAGACGCTAGTATCGTGCCTCCCAACGCCCTGAGCCCCGGCAGAACCTGAGGTGTACCTCCTCCCCCCCATATCCATCCCCCTCTGACCTCTGACAAGTGAAGAAGAGACGGGGATGGACACCACTCCTGACCAACCACCTACCGGCGGATACTATGCAGAATTCATGGCCGGTCAGTTGCTTGCTGTAGGTCGCCCAAGGCTCTGAGATACACGCTGACATGCATAGATGCTGAGAGTGCCATGCACATGATGCAAAACAACCAAATTCACAATGCACTGCATCCATTCATCAGTCATCCACCTGCCCCTACTGCTGAACCGGGACAGTGTAACACTTCCCTGTTCAGCAGCAGTAGGTCCCACCTAGTCTTGAACTGCTGCACATGCTGCCCCTCAGCGACAGGGATGGACGAGCTGGCTGCAGCGGGCTTTGCTGCAGGCTGCTTTCCACATTTGGGTGCAGGTTTGGCAACTGTTGGTGCCTCCAGCGTTTTGGCGATCCACATTTCCCTGCCTTGGGGGAACATTTTCAGAAGTCTAAGGGGTGCAATGGGTCAGAACAAAAGAGGTCCACATGAGCTCTGGCAACGACATCTCACAGTTGCGTAGTCCTGTGCAATAAGACACTGATGCGGTTTTTTCAGGAACTAGCGGGTGACGCCCCCCCCCCCTGGGGGGGGAGGGGGTAATATGAGCGCTTATATGAGGGACCGATGTAGTCACGACCAAAGCAGCCCTCCTCAATGCAGGTGTATTCATCGGGTGTTATAACTGCCTGAGGGACTCAGTGCCGGTCACTGTGCACACCGGTACATCCGCAGTGAGCGCCATCAATGCCTCTGCCAAAGGCAGGTCTGGAGGTGCACTGCACAGACTCAGCCATCCCTCGGCCCTTGCCCGTGTGGAAACCCAAGCCAAAGGTAAGAACGTTGCAGCCCCTTGCCCAAGACAAAGGGGTGGCGCACAAGCTGCACATGGGACATGGAATGCAGCCAGCTGCAGAACACAATGCTGAGGAGGTACCCCACAGGAACCACCAATACGCAATTTATGGGGGTGCACAGCTTACAGCACTGCAAACCATGTGTCATGCATGAGCACGCAATTACAAACAAAAATGCTGCAAAAAAAGGGGATGAAATTCGTTTCCTCAAGCGGAAGAAAGCGAATGGGCTGAGCACTGGGAGGAAGGGGTGGGAGGTCTATGCTTATTTGGTTACTGCCACTGTGTCTGCCACTGGACACAATTTGCGGCACACCTCCAATCGATTGACGGCGAGTTGCATCATCAAGCTGACCCCCCCTTCCCCACTGCACAGGAGGAGGCAGAGGGGAGACAAGAGTCAGCCAAAGAATCAGCCACGTCGAAAACCGGGGCCAGTAGGTTGTGAGCAGTGGCCAGAAAAGGTTATTTATAAGCTGTTGACTCACCAAAGTACATACATGCATACATGGGCATAATGCCTTGCTACACGCACAAAGTACGGTCCACTGTGGGAGACCTGTAGGGCCAGCCGGGCGGTTGTGCCTAATGCTAAGAGGGGGACGGACACCGCACATGGAACAGCAGTGTCCGTAGTCAATAGATGGGGATGATGGTGCCCCAAAGACGCTAGTATCGTGCCTCCCAGCGCCCTGAACCCCAACAAAACCTGAGGTGTAATATGAGCGCTTATATGAGGGACCGATGTAGTCACGACCAAAGCAGCCCTCCTCAATGCAGGTGTATTCATCGGGTGTTATCACTGCCTGAGGGACTCAGTGCCGGTCACTGTGCACACCGGTACATCCGCAGTGAGCGCCATCAATGCCTCTGCCAAAGGCAAATCTGCACAATAGAGGCGCACTGAACGGACGTAGCCATCCCTCAGCCCTTGCCCTGTGTGGAAGCCCAAGCCAAAGGCAAGAATGATGCGGTACCTCGAGGTGTTTGGGCATAGACAATAGGGGTGGCGCACAGGCTGCACATTGGACGTGGAACGCTGACAGCTGCAGTACACAATGTTGAGGAGGTCCCCCACAGGACTCACTGATATACACCTTTGTGGAAGCAAAAGGGGGGTGTTTGCCCGGCGCACGCACGGCGCACTACTTTCGTGCCAAGCATCCTGACTTTAGCTCCAGCTTTGCCCTTTCCCAGAGAAGCTCCCAAGCAGCCCAGAATAAACCCCAAACCCTTCCCTCGAGAGCACACAAAATAAGACCAAATCTGTGATTCGCTTTGCAACAAATGCGACATGTGCTGTGCCTGATACACAGTTTGGTCCCCACAAGTGTGGGGGTCAATACACTCAGCACAACCGCTCAACTTTGGCTGCGTAACCCCTGCTGTCTCAGGGGTAAGTAAAACGGCTACATAACCCTTGCTACCTCAAGGTTTCCAGTTCGGGGAAGAATCGACCATGCCTTCTCAGGGCCTCCAAAGCGGAGAGGCCAACGTGGCTTCACAACCCCTGTCTTCTGGGTCCCTAGACTGGGGAGGAATCAAGGTGGCTCTGATATCATGAAACAAAAAAAGAAGCCCGGCGTGTGCACAGTGCGGGGAGCTGTTGACAGGAGCTGGAGGGAGAATGGGGGGGTGCAGTTTTGCGGTTGTGAGTGGAATGTCTGTGCGACGACTTTCGATTGCAGCCCACGGCACACTAAGCCCCGTTGCGTTCACTCCCCTCCAGCACCGGCAGGCATTAAATTGTGTCATTCGCAAACTGCGAAGTTTGCTCGCCACCACATCCAATGTGGCAATTGTACAATAGGTAGGGGGAGAGGGCAGGGAACCATGGTTCCTTTTTGCCAGTACCCACATGAGGTATGCTTCAAGCTGAGGCCTGAAACTGCAAAACACAAGGGTCATGCACCAGGTTGCAGGATATCTCAGGTTCTCTTGGCCCACCTCTGGGTCACCATGGACTCAAAAAGGCACGTACCCTGTGCTTGTGTGTGACGCCCAAGGTATTGTTCAACATCTCAACAGCATGCGCGAACATACTCCACCTCTCTGCAGCTCGGTCCACAACGCAGCAATGTTTGGCCTCGCTGATTCACAGCCCCTCTGTCTGCCCGCTGAACGAGATCCAAGACTGTGTTGTGGGTGTGTGGAGAGGGGGAGGGCCAGCTTTCTCGAAGAAGTGCGTTGTCCATAGGATCTTCTATGCATCAGCCTACCCAAAGGGAATCAAATCTCCAAAGCCTGAGGATCGGAAAAAATGCATTGAGGCCACAGGCGGTCGACAACAAGGCCCAAGATGCTACCCCCATAAGTCCTGCATGTGCATGGAGGCAAATGGTGATATTGCCCCCACAAACCCTGCTATCTAGTCACCATCCGCAGCAGGCTTCCCCATACAACTTCCCTAGACTGCCCCATACCTGCAATCCCAACACATGTGTACCACTTCTTTGAATTTCCGGGGCATTTCCTCGACATAGAATATTGGACATGGGATCGCAGTGCTGGACGGCCACGAGGAAGGACAAACCACTGCAATTACGAGGCGCGGTCATTGCAGAAAGCAACGCAGGGCAACACACTGGCGTTCCCAAGAAATGAGAGCCTCTCATCTCGTGACGTGTGAGAAGTGCCATTCCCGATACCGCCCAAGGCCCGAGAACACACTTCTGCAACATGAACAAAAGACAATGGCAACATGGGCCTTGAACAGGGACGTCCATGCCTCTCCCAACGATACGACTGCGCTTCTGTGGGTGAAGGGGCTCATGGGAGAGCAGCAATACCAGCCAATCACTCGTTGAAGGTGCGGACTCGTGAAATCTATGAGATATGCAAGTCCCCAGACGGAATGTGCGATTTGTGCAGCCGGAGTTGTGCGGTCATGTGAATTGTGCGGACAAGTCAGAAACTCGGAGGGAACTGCGGCAGACTTAGCGGACAAACATGGGTCGTTGTCAGGCTATTGCTTAGTGATCCCAGGGGAGGGGGGTTAGTTTGGGCCTCGGCCGACCCATCCACGCATCCACCCATCCACCCACCCACCCACCCACCCAACCCTACCCTACCCTCCACCCACAGCCTTGAACATGTGCAAAGGCAAGGAAAGACCAAATGGGTGCAGAATTGCACAACCAAACCAACCTTCAAAAAGCGGTCCTGCGGGTCTCCC
Organism: Eutreptiella sp. 'Long Island Sound 2002'; assembly: GCA_964036045.1. NCBI lineage: Eukaryota > Euglenozoa > Euglenophyceae > Eutreptiales > Eutreptiaceae > Eutreptiella > Eutreptiella sp. 'Long Island Sound 2002'. The sequence continues at coordinate 9,246,412 of OZ038399.1, read as the reverse complement.
CCCTGAGTACACCCAGGAATTGAAGCAACTGCAGCTTAACTTCTGGAATTAGACAGGGTCATGGGCACTCCCCACAGTAGTGCTACGTTTGTAAATATGGGTTGAGGGACCCATATACTCGTGGTTTCGAACCCTTCACAAACCCAAGACCCAACAAAAGCGCACCCCCACCCCCCCCGGGGGGGGGGGGTGCCTGGTGGCCCAAAATGCTAATCTAGGGCCCACCCACCCACCCATCTCCGTACCCAAGCACGCATCCCCCCCCAGGGGGGGGGGGATTTTGCCCACTGAGCAGTAGCCTAGTAGTTGTGCAACGAGCATTTCGCAGAGAATCACGTCGCAAAAAGAATCGGTGCCGTTATGTTTTGCTTTGCTTTTCGGCCAACTGCAGCCGCAAAACATGAATTTTCAGGATCGCAATTTAGCGCAGCTGCTCAAGACTTTCCGGTACCGGCAGTGGTACTGTGTGGCTTGAATGCCACTTCTGAGCACACTTCAAGACTTACAAACGTGATGCAGACATGTGAGCAGCGAAGCATCAGATAAAAGGGGTGCCCTTCTCTCTCTGTGGGCCGAGCTCGTGGATGGACCACTCTCATGGACTGCCTCCCGCCAACGGCATTTGTAATCAACCGGTTTGTTAACCCGCTCAACCGACCGAACACGCCGTTCTAGGCCCGCTTTGTTTCCAATGCATCCCCGAGAGTGAGGGTTGCGCAGCCACTGCAGTGATTAGTGAATGGACCCGCATGATGCACTCCCTCAGCCCTGTGGCGCTATGCATCCTTCAGATCTCAGGCAAAGCCCACTTTGCTTGCAGCCCCAAATTGAAGGGTCGGAATATCCAGCCCCGAAGCGCAAATCTTCGACTGAATTGGACTTCTATACCTCTCAAGCGATGGCAAACTCTTTCGACCTCCATGTCATGTAGTCCTCGAGGCTCGTCCCTGCAACAACTCTGGCAAATTTATCATCTGCCGGTATGAGCATATAGCCAAGACTGCAGCCCATGTTGTGGTTCACATGTTGTAGATACCTGTATCGCGGCTGAATGCGGGATTTAAGACTGTAGCCTAAGAAGGCAGGGTGGCCATTAATCTCTGAGGCGGATCGCCGCATTTGTTGTGTCAGAAATTCAGCCTTTGGAACAATATTCCTTTCAGTGCTTATCCCAAGCACCGGTGGATGCCGATTCACTACTTTGGCCACATCCACACCCAGCTCCTCAAGATATCCAACCGTCCCCTTCATGTTCTCCATACTAAGCCCAAGAACCGCTGGCCGCCCATTCACTACTTTCGCCACATCCACACCCAGCTCCTCAAGATATGCAATCGTCCCATTCATGTTCTCCATACTATACCCAAACACCGCTGGCCGCCCATTCACTACTTTCGCCACATCCACACCCAGCTCCTCAAGATATCCAACCGTCCCCTTCATGTTCTCCATGCTAAGCCCAAATACGGGTGGATGCCGATTCACTACTTTGGCCACATCCACACCCAGCTCCTCAAGATATCCAACCGTCCCCTTCATGTTCTCCATACTAAGCCCAAGAACCGCTGGCCGCCCATTCACTACTTTCGCCACATCCACACCCAGCTCCTCAAGATATGCAATCGTCCCATTCATGTTCTCCATACTATACCCAAACACCGCTGGCCGCCCATTCACTACTTTCGCCACATCCACACCCAGCTCCTCAAGATATCCAACCGTCCCCTTCATGTTCTCCATGCTAAGCCCAAATACGGGTGGATGCCGATTCACTACTTTGGCCACATCCACACCCAGCTCTGCAAGATATCCAACCGTCCCCTTCATGTTCTCCATACTAAGCCCAAGAACCGCTGGCCGCCCATTCACTACTTTCGCCACATCCACACCCAGCTCCTCAAGATATGCAATCGTCCCATTCATGTTCTCCATACTATACCCAAACACCGCTGGCCGCCCATTCACTACTTTCGCCACATCCACACCCAGCTCCTCAAGATATCCAACCGTCCCCTTCATGTTCTCCATACTATACCCAAACACGGGTGGATGCCGATTCACTACTTTGGCCACATCCACACCCAGCTCCTCAAGATATCCAACCGTCCCCTTCATGTTCTCCATACTCAGCCCAAATACCGTTGGCCACTGATTCAACACTTTCACCACATCCACGCCCAGCTCCTCAAGATATCCAACTGTCCCCTTCATGTTCTCCATACTATACCCAAACAAGGGTGGATGCCGATTCACTACTTTGGCCACATCCACACCCAGCTCCTCAAGATATCCAACCGTTCCTTGCATGTTCTCCATACTAAGCCCAAACACCGCTGGCCGCCCATTCACTACTTTGGCCACATCCACACCCAGCTCCTCAAGATATCCAACTGTCCCCTTCATGTTCTCCATACTCAGCCCAAACACCGCTGGCCGCCCATTCACTACTTTCGCCACATCCACACCCAGCTCCTCAAGATATCCAACCGTCCCCTTCATGTTCTCCATGCTAAGCCCAAATACGGGTGGATGCCGATTCACTACTTTGGCCACATCCACACCCAGCTCCTCAAGATATCCAACCGTTCCTTGCATGTTCTCCATACTCAGCCCAAACGCCGCTGGAAACCAATTCACTACTTTCGCCACATCCACACCCAGCTCCTCAAGATATCCAACTGTGCCCTTCATGTTCTCCATACTATACCCAAACACGGGCGGATGCCGATTCACTACTTTCGCCACATCCACACCCAGCTCCTCAAGATATCCAACCGTTCCTTGCATGTTCTCCATACTCAGCCCAAACACCGCTGGCCGCCCATTCACTACTTTCGCCACATCCACACCCAGCTCCTCGAGATATCCAACCGTCCCCTTCATGTTCTCCATACTATACCCAAACAAGGGTGGATGCCGATTCACTACTTTCGCCACATCCACACCCAGCTCCTCAAGATATGCAATCGTCCCATTCATGTTCTCCATACTATACCCAAACACCGCTGGCCGCCCATTCACTACTTTCGCCACATCCACACCCAGCTCCTCAAGATATCCAACTGTCCCCTTCATGTTCTCCATGCTAAGCCCAAATACGGGCGGATGCCGATTCACTACTTTGGCCACATCCACACCCAGCTCCTCAAGATATCCAACCGTTCCCTTCATGTTCTGCATGAGGGCTGCCTGAACAAAGTAGGGTGTATGACATGTAGGGGGGCAACAACATCCCACATGGCTCAGTAGCAATCAGTTCTATGCAAATGGGCAACTGAATGGCCGCCAATGGAAAAAACCGAGTGCAATGCCACAAGGAGTTTGGGGAGGACCAAAAAATGACATTGAATGGCACTTGTGAGCAGCAGGAGGACCTTGGAGCCCCTTTTCCAGACCACACTTGCCCACAGGACATTTGAATCCCCAAAATGTATCATCCAGAGATCATTGTACCACACCCCTTCTTGGGAGCCCACAGGTACAGCAAAGCACGAACACGCCATGCAATTATGCTGTTCCCCCTCTCAGTACACCCATCTACTGTTCCCGCAAAAAAGTGGAACCACGACGCCCACACAAAACACCATGGCGCACAGCACATCCAACAATGCACTACCGTGGAGAAGGGTGTCTTGCATCCTTCCTTGTCAACAATGACCAACAGGTGTCAATTCTACAATCCATGCCTCCGTAGCTTAGACAATGTTGGCTCCGCAACATGCAGAGTATGTCAGATGCAAGTGTGCTACCCAGAGAGCTCGTGTTGTGTGTCAGTTAAAAGCTTCAAAAACAAACTCTGTCATTTTGACCATTCTCAAAAGTGGTTTTGTACTGCGTGCAACTGGTTATGCCAGTTGCCAGTTTGGGGCGGTGTGGGGGATGCTATGACTGTCTATTTCTGATGGATTCCACGCAATTAAGGGGGTCCGTTTGCCCGGCGGGCGCCCAGCGCGCTACTTTTGGATTCACAATCCCGACTGTAACCCCACATTTACCCTCCCTTAGAGAAGCCCCCCAAGCAGAGCAGAATGGACCGCAAACCTTCCCTACAAATCACGCTGCATCAGGCGGAATAGCTGAATCGACATCCATGAATGTCACTTCTCATGTGCCGAACAAACACTCCTATCCCCACAAGTGGGGTGTCCATACGTTCAGCACAATAATGCTGCTTGCACTCACCATAAACTGTGATAGTAGAGCGCTTTTGACAACACAAAGCACACACCTCTGCCTCATCCTCTCCCTCCTCTTGTGTGGCAGCTGACTGGCTTAATCAGTCCAAACAGGAGGCGGGACATGGTCCCATGGTCCGTAAGGAGGGGGGCGGGCCTGCCTCCGAATGCAAAATTGCATGAAATGCAATAAAACACACATGGACTGGTGCAACTCATCAGGGCCGCCAACCAGATGATGAGTCCATATCCCAAACTCAAGGGGCCACACAAATTTGTGGATTGTTTGATGTGGATACGGAGTGAGGCAAAGTCGGGAGGGAGTGGAAAATGGTCATGGGTGGGGAATGGGCCCAAAAAGATGCCCGGCGCGTGCCCGGAGCGCTAACGCCCTCCCTTACGGGGAAGGGGGGGGGGGTGCGAGAGGTGATTGCGTGCCTCTTGACGGCCTCTCTCCTAGCAATGCTGCACGGAAGCGAATGAAACATACGCAAGGAGGTGAACAAGTATGTGCATTTGCTTTGCACACCTTGTCCTCGGTGTCTGCGATTGTTGAGTGGTTGGGTGCCCTGGGCTTTGTCCTCATCGTTGGCTTCGACCTGTGCTCAGGACTCTTGGCGATAGAGCACGGGGATTGTGTGCGTCGTCGCTTGGGCGATGGTGACTCCGACTCTGACCCTGAAATGGCCGTTGCGGTTGGTGATGGAGATGAGCACACCAATGCTGCGTGAGAGGCAACTGTTGACGGCGAATGCCGAGGTGGTGAAGGACTGTGCTCCAAGAAGGCACGACCATGCAACTCGGTCGACATTGGTTTATGTCTAGAATGGAAAAGCAACATAGAAGCTCTGCAATCCCGAAAATGTGTCACCTTTCTAAGGAGATTGGGATGCTCCTGTCACTTGCATGTACACAAACGACAAGCACTGGGGTAGGTGTGAGAAGCCACAGTCGTGATGAAGAAAGGGCGTGTGAAGAAGTGCAGTGTGGCTGCATAACCCCTGTCGTATTGGTATCCCCAAAGTAAAGAGAAGCAAAAGAACCCCCACCAACCTGGGGTAATCAAAGTGGAGAGGTGTAATGATGAGCTACAAAAAGCATTCTCATCACAGAGCAACATACATGCAATGATGTGCACTTTCCGATCCCCTAGCCTCTGTCCTCACCCAACTATGTCCTGCACCCCCCCCCCCTCCCTGGCTTTTGCATCAATGCCAGAGTGCACACTCAAAGTACAAATGGTTGCTTTTGCGGCCACTCCTGTGTATTTAGATCACTTTGGTTCACATGTTTTTATATTCCAAAAATGGCCGAGGGCAGTTCCTCCCACATCCAAATGAGAGGGGCTGCCTTTGCACATAGTGCACAGTTTTTGTATTGCCGTGGAATTACCGGGCCCCAATTTTCAAGATCAAGATAGATAGATATTTTCAAGATACTACAAAATTACTCAAGCAAATGGGGGTCTCAAGGGGCCTAGTTGTAGTGTATGTGTATGTGTATGTGTAGTTGTAGGGGGAAGAACGATATTAAAGAGGGAGACCCGCATGGGTCCAGGGCCCCTCGTGGTCGCCCAGAGCGCCACCAAAATCAGTGCAGCGTACAATATGTGCGCCATCCTGTCCGGCGCCCGCCGGGGTCACAGCTGGAGGCCTCGCCTAGGTCAGAACCTCTGGTGGGGTGGGGTTATGTGACCTCCGTCCCGGCGCGCCCATGCCTGGCCGCGTCCTGCTGCATCACTCGCGCCCGCTTCGCGGGGGGGGGAGGGGTCGGGGTGCCCCCGTCCTCTCTTGGAGGCCTGACCTCCTGGCACTGACCCCTGCTGGTGTCGCTTGGGCCTCTTCGCTGAGCCCCCCCCCCCCCCCCCGGGGTGCGCAGCCCCGCCGGCCTCGCTCTGCCCGGCGCCCCGGGCGGTCGACTGCGCTCCTGCGCAGGGGGGCGGGGATGCCCGACGTGCCCCCGGGCGCAGCAGTGCCGAACCCCCCGTCCCACCGCAGCGCATGTGGCGCACTGTCTGTGTTTGTGTGTCGCGCAAACCCAAAGGCATGATAGTCAGGGGTGCTGCTCCGGGCGTCTGGCCTTGGCGTATGTGTATGTGTAGTTGTATTGCTGTCATCTCGCCCCAGCCCCTCCCCACAGCAGTGCCTTCTGGCCCTGTGGTACATTTCCCACATCAGCGGTGGTGAGCAACCTCCAAACTTCAATCTCAGGAAATACTTTGTGTGAAGCATGCTAGAGCACGCATGGGAGGGACACCAAGGGGCAGAAGCAGGAGTTGTGAGCACAGGGACAACCGTCCCATTATCACCAAGCAAAAATGCTTTCCTCAGTGGCTTGGACTAGGCAACCTAAACAATTTCTTGGTGGAAACTCAAACTAGTATGTGCTCCCAGAAGGATCAATGGGTCCCTGTATGCCCCCTGCCAAACAGTGCAGGGACGGAGCCCTAATGCACATGCAAACGATGGCTGTGGGGCATGAGGAGCATCTCACCCTCAATTCTATAGATTGTGCACACACCAAAAATGTTCGCAGCAAAGCTCTTTAACCGCAACAACTGGCCTACTGACCTACACCATGTCAATCTGCAGCGGCCCCCTCCAGCAACGTGGACAACTTTCGCCACAAAAAGAAATCACAAACTGAACCAATCTACACATTTTGATGGTACCTTTTTGGCCGTCCTGTTTGGCCCTTCCCCCTCCATAGCTTGTTGAAATGTGCACTGTCCAAGCGGCATGTGGCGGTGGGTTTCATATCATTTCATACATTTCGTTTCACGGAGCCATGGAATCGATGGTTTCGTGGTGCCACACACAGGTCACAGCACCACCTCACTGCAATTTATTGCACATCACTCTCGATCCTACTAATAGGATCCGTAAGAGTCAGCTCACTACAGACCCAATCAGATACAAAAGGGTGTTCAACAGGCCACCATACACCCCAGAACACAAGAGCACATGGCATTACAGCTACACCAACACTTTGACACAGGGCGGTCCTTAACGGAAAGGAAAAAAAACAAGTGTTCCGGTACCAGTTTTCCCAAAAAAGCCCGCAGGCACTCCATGTGCTCAACCATGGTTGGTGGTGGTTGGCGGTTGGCGGTTGGAGGTGGTTGGCGGTTGGCAGTTGGCAACTGGCGGTTGGTGGCGGTTGGTGGTGGTTGGCGGCAGTTGGTGGTTGGCGATTGGTGGTTGGTGGCGGTTGGCAGTGATTGGCAGTTGACGGTTGGTCGCCGCTGGCGGTTGGCGGCGGTTGGTGGTTGGCGGTTGGTGGCGGTTGGTGGTTGATGGGAGTTGGCGGTTAGCGGTTGGTGGTCCCTTGGGGCGGTCCTTAAAGGCGATCCTTAGCAAAAAAAAAAATCTGGTTCCTTAAGGACCACCCTGCTTTGACACCCATATTGACCCTTTCTGCAGCTTGCACAAAGCTACAAACCAGGTTCTCCATGGGATTGGAACCGCAAAAACAATGATGCCAAAAAAGGCCCAAAAGTGTGGAAACACGGGCTCGCCGTGTTTGGACAAGCCCGTGTTAGGACAAAAAGGGGGGGCGGGGCACTGTCACAGCCTTCTTGAGGCATTTGTACTCTAACTGCTGTCAAATGCAATTCAGGACAGTCAACTCCACCCCCTTTTCCCTGAAAAAAAAAATCATTGCGCCATCCCCCACTACACAAACTGAAAGTCGAAGGCTTAGTGGTAAGATGAGAGACCAAAAACAAATACTTGAGATTGAGGAGGTGATGTGACATGCAAACAGTGGCCCATCAATCCCCAATTTTAGATTTTGCAAATCCCACATGAGGTAACCTACTCTAATCTATACCCATCTATCTCTCTAGACCCCAAGAAAGACTGCAAATAAAATGATTACGTGTATTATCAAAATAGCTTTTTTGAGGGACTTTGGGATGGCGAACAATGATCCATAGGGGGCTAAGGTTGCTTCATTTCCAAAAAAACCAAAAAAAAAAAAAAAGATGACAACACCCTTTGCACAACTTGCGCCCGTGGCGTAGTCAATGACACTTCGTTTTCGGGGCAGAGATGAGAAAAGGAGCAGTTGGTGATTTCTTCAAAATCATCAAGGACCACTTTATATCAGGGTATGTCGATTCTCCCCGCCTTCCCCAACAGCTTGGCAGTGCGGAGATCGAGCATGTTGCTGTGCAATCTGAGGAAGGCCTTGAGATGGTTGTGCGCAACACCCTCGTGCCGTGCCACCCGGCTCAGCCATGAGCGCATCTGGATCATCCAATCGTCGCCAGCGGCAAGATTGCTCAAGAACTGCCCATGTCCCTGTACAAAAAGGGGCCCACCAAAGGCCACCCTCAGGTTTGCTCTCTGGATGCTCGGCCGTGGCCGTTTGCACTGGTCTGCTCGCCTCTTGGCACCACTGGGTGGGGGTGATCTTGGCTGCTTTGCCCCCGTGCCAGCCCCAGCAGCACTGAACACTGTCTGAAACGTACTGGAGGACCAGGCTGGCTTGGCCAGTCCCGTAATGATGGGCTGCAAATGGGGAGCAGGGGGATCTCAAAACCCTCTGTTGTCTGCACTGGCTCTGGTAGTGGCATGCGGCCCACGGGAAAAGAACATCGCCTTCGCTTCTTGACTGCGCTCCCCGATGACCCCCTAACACACCCTCACAGGAGGTCCCCTCTCTCTTGGGGAGAGTACCTGCGCCGCCCGCGCGCTATGTGCTACTTTTACGGCAGTTGACCAGGAATGGGTTGGCTTTTACTCCCTCACAACCTGCCCCCTGTGAGAGCAAGCCCTTGGGTACAAGACCTGTGTAGGCATCCCTCCTCCCCACAAACATTGGACAAGCACGAACTCCAGGAGCCACACAAATTTGTGGATAATGAGTCCATATCCCCAACTCAAGGGGCCACTCAATTTGCGGATTGTTTGGCGTGGATACAGGGTGAGGCACAGGGCGCTTGGTTGGGCCAGACCACCGATTCTCCGCGCCACACCCGCACCACGTCAGGAGTTCCCCTGTGCAGCCCCCCAAAGGCCACAGGGCATCAGCGCATGATGCGGCTTCCGTAAGAGTTTGCCACAGTGTCCAAGATGACGGAGCAGCAACAGGCAAGGGACTGTTGTCGGAAGAGAACCAGACGCACAACAATCAGTTGAAGTCCTCAGGAGCACAAAGCAAAGCTGGGGTTCGCAGGAGTTCCAATGCTCCGTGGCACTATGTTCTGCTAATGCGCATGCCTCCATCTCAGATGATTGATGACAGTGCGCGGAAACGGACGCGGCTGCACACAGCCACAACATGCAGCCCATGGGTGGTCAACGTTCATACCACATTGTTTTTTACCACCCCTTTTCTGAGGGAGTGTCCGCGAGAGAGAGAGAGAGAGAGAGTGTGTGTGTGTGCGTGCGTGTGTGCATTTGCTCATGGACCATAGGCCTTGGGCTTAAAGGCTTTTTTTGGTCTTTATTGTGTCCCAGTGGGAGCACGTGGTAACCGACACCGACAGAGCTAGAGGCTCCACCACTGACGGTGGTGATGTTTGCTCTGTGGTTGCCCGGCCATGCTCCCTGCTTCTGGGTGGCAGTTGCGGGTTAGGCTGCATGCTGTGCACCATGGTGTGATGTTGCAGGGGGAGGCCCTGCTGCATTTGGAAGGGAGTGTCCGCCCTGCACACACCCTGGGCGCAAGCGAAAGGAGTGATACACGTACAAGGCAACGGGCCCATGGGCCCCCAGAGGGCGCATCCCTCGCCGCAAATTGGCGAATCCGGGGAACAAATCGCAAAGCCACACAATCCACCTCCCCCCCAAAAGACTCTGACACGGAGGACGGCTATTGTTGTCCGCCTGCGCGCGGGGTAGCCACACCCTCTCTTGCCGTCCCTTCTTACGCCATGAGTTTTGTTTGCTTTCACTTGTGCTTGCTGGGCATGCCCACGGCCAACACACACTGCGAGTGTGGGTGCACAGGTCAGGACGGGGGATCGTCGGGGTAAGGGGGAGTCTGCTGGGCAGCAGTAGATCAGAAAGGGACACGAAGGTCAAATGAGCTGAGGTGACATTGGCACCATCCCTTTCCCTGGCGCAAATAACAGCGAAGGCACCGACAGTTGCAGGAACGGCATCCGGTGTTGTTTGGACTAGGCCAGTAGGTGTTGGATCCACAGATTTTGCGGGAGAGAAGCGGGTGCACTTGCTGCTGGAGTGTAGCATGGTACCCTCCCCCTACCCCTTGCGAGAACAACCGTAAAAGCACCGAAAATGACGCAAAGAACATCTCCTGTTGTTCTAACAAGGGCGTTGTTTGCGCACACACGGTGAAAAGACACACGCAGCAAAGCAATGCATCATTGAGGCCCAGACAGCCATGTCTATGGGGGCGTTTTCGCACAGCACGGGCACAGCGCGAGCACAGCGCCAATTATTACGTTGTAAATCCGGGGAACACCCCTGCAAACCACCCACCTACAGAAGGATGCATGATCAATACAAAACAGCATCGGGGGTGCAGAATTCAGGACCCTGGGACCCGTGGCTACCGGTAGTGGAAAACAGCCGTTTTTTCGCACAGCGCACGGTGCGCCCCCTATGGAGGTGAATCGAGATCATGTCCTAAATGAGGGGAGGGGCAAAAAATGGCAGGACAGCAATAAACATCCCTGAAATACCATCCCCAGCCCTGAATCACAGGGAAAACTTGATGTTCACAGAAGACCAGAAAAGAGAAACCACCAAGTTCCAGGGTTCCAAAAGTTGCGGAAACAACACTCTGCGTTGTTCTGCCAAGGGCGCTGTTGTCGCGAGGGGGGGAATGCTGGCGGGGAGCTTGATTTTTTCGAGTGCGAAGTTTTGGGCGCGAGACGGCCCCAACCCCCTGAGAACCGGTGGTGAGTGCGCCGAACCAGCTTCCGGTGCCTGTGGCAATGAAGCTTGATGCATGCGTAGTCTTGGTGGACTGCCCCACTGCCCAGATGGCCCATGCTCGGGCACAACGTCAAGGGAATGGTGTGCCACAGGGTCGGAGCAACACCTACTTTTGGGGTCGGAGGGTTAGGAACCCATACAAACAAGGGTCTGGGGCATCCCCCTTCCGCTGTCGAGCTCTCAGAGGGTGCGCCCCGTTGTACATGCCCACAACACACAAGATACTGCAAAGGGGTGTTCCCCGTTCACACACACGCTGGTGCAGGGCCCGACCGCACTGCCCCCGGCTGTCGCCGTGTCTTCGTCGCTCTGACCAACAACGACCAGGGCTTTCCCTCCGTACAACAAACCGAACAAATCGCGTGCGCCGCACGCGCGCCGCGGGCGGGTCCTTCTGGCCCCAAACCGCGGCACCGCTGCCAACGCCGTCGAGCGGGGACAGAGTTGTGGGGCCCTGCACACATATATAGTGCCATATATAGAGTTGGGTCATGGCCCAGGGGTTATCAAAGGAGACAGGGCCGCACACCTGGATGGGTGCCCCTGGTGTGCACAGCGCGTAATACGCCCCCTCGGGGGCCGCAGGGGAGCCCCGACAACAGCCGACCGGGGACGAGCCCCCCACCCTCTCCCCTCAATCCACAAGGGGGACAGGTGGCTGAGATGGAGAGCTAATTGGGGTCAGGTTGCCACGGTGGTGGGCGGAGACAGGGCAGTGGCTGTGAGTCCGGGCAGCGCTGCGGCGGTCGGACGGGTTCGCGAAGCCAAAGGGGGGGAGGGGGGGTGAAGACGAGGGGCATAACCCGCGGTGGCGAAGTTGCCAAGGGAAGTGCCAAATGCTGGCACTTCCTTATGGGAGACAGTCTTTCAGAGCAAAGGGAAAAAAATGTTGGCGTCCGTCAAACGCAGCTCGACGGTTGAAGGGTAGCCGGTGGCAGAAAAGTGACGAACCGCGGTTGGAGGGTAACCGACGGCGATTCAAACGTAACCGACGGCGGTTAGAGGGTAACCGACCACGGTTGGAGGGTAACCAACCACGGTTGGTGGGTAGCCGATGGCAGTTTGACGGTAGCTACAGCGGTCGCTAGTGACGGTCCTTGATGTAAAGCCTGTCAATGAGTAGCCCGCGGGACCCTCGGCCGTAGAAAACAGACTGCCTGAAGAAGCCTCAAGAAATCAGCACAGGTCAGAGGGGCTCATGCATCGTGCCGGACATGGTGCCCGAGATGTGGTCTGGGGGCCCGGGGCGCACGGTCCGGGGTCCGGCGGCGCCCGGACATCGTGTGTGGTCGGGACCCGCACCTGACGGGCCTGGGAGGTCCCGGCGGCAGGACCACCGGGCCACACCGGCGGTGTGTGATACGCCTGTACTCAGGAGCACAAACGGGCAGACAAACACAAAGTGTCTCAGGCCCGCGCAGGCCACACACGCGCACACGCACGCGCGGGCACAGCCCCGGCCCACAAACGCGGTGAACACAGGACGATCAGGCCCACGCACACACACGTCGAGACCCGCAAACAAAAACAGAGCAAAAGGCAAGGCAAGAACGCGGTCGGAGAAGCCGCCTCAGGAACTGCAGAGCACTTCCAAGCGCCTTCCGGTCGGTTGAAGCGCGTGCAATGCGTTGGGCAACGAATTGGCGGGCAGTTCGAAACTGACCCGTCCCCAGACCTCAGTAAATCGCTGGAGCAGACTGTGTTCCCCAATTGCCTCGGCCATTCCTAGCCACTGACATACCCATACAGACAGAAGAGGGCGTCATGGGAGTATGTACAACATGTACAATATAATGCTGTGCACAGATATCAGGATATCACAGACGTGGACCCACAGACAGGCGCGCGCACCCCCGCGCCACGCACCCCGAGACCCTCCCCCCCCCCACACACACACACAAACGCCTACACAGGGCTTCCGCGTTTGGATGGCGCAGGAATCACTTCCTTTCAAGAAGCGAAGCAACGCATGGAAAGCCCGTCGAGTGGCGTTGTGCTGACGCGAGAGCAGCGACGGACCACGCGGGAAACATCAGCGGGGGGACGCGGTGGCTGTGCCACGGCATCCCCCTCCCGCGGGATGGCTTTGGTGGTGCGACGGAGAAATGGACGCATCTCAGCTCTCACCTGCTGTCTGTTGTGTGCTGTTGGCTGCCCGGTGGCGCTGTGCGTTGCCTGGTGCCTGGTGCCTGGTGCCTGGTGCTGCTCGTCGCGTGGCACCTCCTTGGTCGCCGTCGCAAGCAAAGCGTACGTTCCTATCCGCGCTTCAAAACCCAGGCACTGGGTATGCGCGGACCCCCGCTCCGCTTGGCGAGGAATCGGTGGCTGTTGCCTGAATTGGCGCGCCGACGTGGCCAGAGGTGTGACACGATCGCCTTCGGGGGTGTCTACAGTACAACAAATGGCCATGACTTGGGTGGCACAAGATGAGGCAAGGGCGTTCCTCGGGGGACAATAATAATAACAAAAGCTTGTTGGCTCACGCCTTCCCCAACGCATGTGCACACCGCTCCGGCGGAAGCAACCGGGCACCGCACATCGAGTCATCTCACGACATACCCACCGAAAGTTTGTCATCGGGAAAGAGACGATATCTCTGGAGGCGGAGTGGGCGTCGTGGAGGTCACCCCTGCCAACCACATACAAAAACCACCGAACACCGTCAAGACAACCGCAGTCGGGTGCTGCGGAAGCAGGCGACACTTGCTACGTGTTCTTCGAGTGCAGTCCCAAGGCATCCACGCATCATCTCCTTGGCCGGGCCCAGCACACGAGGCTTCCGTTAACCATTGCTTACCACCCGCTTGGTGTGGCACCAGAAGCGCCAGGAAAAGACTCCAACGGGCAGCCCATATGTACAGGAGCACCATGTGCAGGTGGGGGAGAGTCTGCGCTGTGCACATCCACGGTAGCAGTAAGAAATGCCCCAAACAGAAGTCGGGGCGCAGCTCAGCTCACAACTTTCAGTCCGGAAATCGCGATTTTCGGGAGAGTGCAATGCGCCGGAACGGCCACTTAGACCGACCAACAACCCCTTCGGACGCACCCCCTCCCCGCATAAGAGAATGGACGAACATGAAATGGATATGAATACGCGAAGCTGGCGGATGATGCTGGATAACGACAAACGCACAACAATGAGGACCCTACCAGGGCTTGCAGGGGGGAACCCCTTCTCCGCCTCTGATGCACAGTGAGTCCGGCCCCTGCTGCTCCTGTACAGACCCCAATCGCTCCCCAACCGCCAAAATTCCGCCCCCCACGCCTTTTCCACTCACCCAGTGCCACTTCCGTGAGTGGCGCTGCCATCTGCACCTTCAGCCTCCTCTCACTCAAAAGCGCGGGTCCGGAGGGCACAAACCGGAGTACGACAAAAGCTGTTGTTATCCCCCAACAGCCTTTGATAGCCTCCGGCACAAAGGGTGCTACCACTTTGTCAAGCCTCGCGGTGTTAAGAGGGATGCGTTTGGCAGATGCCAGCCTCCAAAGGTCCGAAGAACAGGGGTGCGGGAGGTATTGTGGCACCTCAGACAGGCGCCACCGCAGGGGGGGGAGATTCGCACAGGCAAAAAATTTGCCAGGCGAAATTTGGGGCGGGGGGACATCATTACCCGCCTCCTAAATGCCTTTGAAAAAATGGGTATAAAATTCGCAGATGACGGCACAACAAGCGTAGACCGTGAATACCACTTGAATGTGCCGCAGCCGTCACATTGCCCGCGGAAACGGCCACGGGCGGTGCAACTGAACGTGGTGGTCAAGCAGATTCAACGTTTTGAGCAGATTCAGCAGATTCCGATGTGCAGATTCGTCAGATTCAAGCCGCACGGTGCGCATCTGGCACCGCAACTACCCGCAGCCGCATGAAATGTTCTTTCTTGGCGGCCTACGGAGGGTTGCAGCTATTTCCTGGAGGCGAATGGATGGTTGTTGTCAGCGCCCAGAGGCCCTGTGCCCTTGAGGCATGTTGGACATCCCAAGAGGGTTACAAATCACCGTCAATCAGCGTGGCGCCGGGTGCCAAACGATGCCAAAGCCGTGGCGTCATTGGCGCAGCCGGGGCCGCTGCCAGGGCCACGCAGGTCATGCCAAGTCCTCCGCAAGAGGGCGCTCCAACACCCGCCCAGAGACCAGCTCCCAATTGTCCACCGCGGCCCCGCCCTCGACGTCCCACGACCTCCTCCGCCCGCTGTGCCGGCCCCGGCCGGCCCGGCCCGGGCCACTCCGGGGCCGGATCCCGTAGGCCGGGCCGTACTCCCAGGAACTGGGGGGCAGGTGGGGGATGGTGGGGAGCAGCGGGTTGAGGGGCGGCGTCTCTGGCGGCGCCAGGAGCACGGACAAGGGCGGCGGCGAGTAGTGGGCGGGCGGCAGCACCGGGGCGCCGTGTGGGTAGGCGACGGGGCCGAGGGAGGGGCTCAGGAAGGAGCTTTGAACCAACGCCGATCTCTGCGGGCGCGGCACGTGCGGGAGGTGCTGATGGGGCAGCGGGTGACGAGAATCGGTGGTCAGGGCTAGTGGCAGCGGCGTGTACAGGGGCCACACGCACGACGCGCATTTCCTTCACTTTCACATGCAGATCCTTACGCCGAGCCTCTGTTTCGAAACAAACTCCTGCTCCGGCACCGTTTGTGCACATCGTCGACTACGTGAAGCACTTGGGTGTCCGCCCAACTGGTCCCCCATGGCACTGACCAGCCTACTCTCTGCCTTGCTGCCGAGCGCGCGTCCCGCTGGCAGTACCCAGCGGTCACACTCGGGACGTCCGGGTGTTTGTCATTGTGGTGCAATCGGTGCCCAGCGGGAAAAACATGAAATTTACAGAAGAAAACATTGATTTGGGCCATTTTTGGTGCACAAACTTTTGGGTTCCAGACCCCCCCCCCCCCAACTTCGAATGCGTCCCTGGAGTCGACCTCAAGGAGGGAGGGTTTGGGGTGTTGTTGCTGGCAGGCGGTCTGAGAGGTTGGCGAGCAGCACCGGTTCGGGCAATGGGGGAGGGGGTGGCGATTGCCGACGGGGGCTGATGGCGGTTGCGGCGGTTTTGGTGCCGGTCGCCGGTTGTCCGACGGAGGTTGGTCGACTGGCGTTTCGAGTTTCGGGCGTGACGGAGTCCCACAATTTTTTTGCTTCGAATCTGATCCCGCATCCGGTGCAGTCCCTCGTTCGCTGAGGCATGGGCGGAGCTGCACATGTGCCTATGCCGTGGCTTCCACCACCCGAATGACTGGGAGGCGGGAAATACGCTGGAGGGGGGGGGGGGGGCTCGCAGAGGGGGCGTGTGCAGGACAGCCATTTCACAATCCCCCACAAAACTGCTCCCCTCTCCCCCCCCCCACTTGACCTCAACCCACATGCAGGTTGTGCGGAAAGGGTTCAAGGCAAGGACGAGGGTGAGTGGCGAGAGGCCAACAGGCGCCGCCAGCTTCAGACAGCAATCCACGCAGGCGTCATGCCAACCCTCCCCCTTGCGCCATGCCTGACGTGTGCTCATGCCCCCCCCCCCCCCCACCCCCTCCCTATGAAATCTGGGTCCAACGGGGACGGAAGGCGGGTCCAGCGGGGGGGGGGGGGGGGTTGGCATGTCGCCTTGGTTTGTTGTCCTACTGGCCAATGACCATTCGCTGCCCTTCCCTCGGACCCTTTCCCTCCATCGGCGGTGGTCCCTATCGGCCTCTCCCCACCCTATGTCCTTCCTCTTCCTCCTTGGCCTATCCTTCCCTTTCTACTTCCCTTCCCTTTCCTTTGGCCTTTCCCTCCATAGGCCGTGGTGTCCATCGGCCTCTCACAGGAGAAGGGGGGGATGCCCCCCCCTTCTCCTGTGGTTGTCAGCCAGTCCAATACATCCCCGGGCGGCCCTGTCTGGATTACGCGCTTGTGGCCACAAAGGGAGCGTGTCAATCGCCATCCAGCCATGTCTCGGGCCGCTGCCGGTTCCCAGGGCCGTGCCCCCCCAGAGCCGCAGGTACAGCAGGGGGAAGCTGGGCAGCCCCGTGCACTGAGGCCGGGCCCAAGGCCAAGCCACACGCGCACTGCGGGCCGATGAGTGCTGCACGCCCGGCTCCGTAGGGGACGCCACGCGCTGCTGCCTGCAGGCCCCCGGGCAGCCCCCCGGCGTCCCACTCACAACCGCATGTTCCTCCCGCCACCGCGTGCGTTCCATGGACGCCATCTCCCAAAACCGGTGGATGCGGGTGGACGATGGGGGGGGGGGGGGATTGGCGTGCGTCCGGGGGGAGGGGGGGTGGCGTTGGAGCCCCTTTTCCAGACCTCCGCCCCCTTCAGGGCTCACGTGACGGGGATCCCCGACGGGCTGACGGGGGGGGGGGGGGGCCTGGCCAGGTCCGGCCCACTCACCCACCCACCCCCCCCACATCAGAAACATTGTCCTGAGGCAAAAAATGAAATGGATCAGAGGGGCCGGACATTTGAGGCCGATTTTAGGGACGCAAACTTTTTTTTGGCCTCTGACCCCCCCCCCCCCATTTTGCCCACGAAGCAACGGCCTGCTCCCCATCCCCACACACAACCCACGCAGTAGCACACCCGCAACGCCGCTCCCGGTCCCATGGGGGTCCCCCGTGCGGAAGCGCCGGGGACGGGCAGCAGCGGGTTCGGGGTCGCGGCGGGCGGGGGCAGCAGCCGCGCGGGCGTCTCGGCGACCCAGTGGTGCTCCGGTCCGCCGAAGGGGGCGCTGGCGGCCCGGGACGCGGCGGGGGTGGGCCGCGCGGGCGGCGGCGGGGCGGGGGTAGTCGCGACCCAGTGGTGCGCCTTCTGGCCCGTGGGGGTCGAGGGGGGGCCAATGGCGAGCACTTGACCGGGGAGGGGGGCGTCGGAGGTGGTGGGGGGGGCGTCGCAGGTCGAAGGCTCTTGGATCGGGGCGGGCTCCGCCAGGGCTTGGTCGAGGGTGAGGACGTCGGCTGCAGACAAGGGACAGAGAGCAGGCCCTTGGGGGCAGGCATGGCCTTCAGACAGCCGAGACGTGCAATAAGACACAAAACACGTTTCACACGGTCATGCCACCCGGGGACCATGAGTTGGACTTGCCGGCACTGGCCTCGTGCCGAATGTCCACCGCCCACTAGCCCATCCGGTCTGTGCAGCGCTGCAGTGAGGGTACCAACCCCCTCCCCACGGCCCGTGTGTCGTCAGCCTGCCCTGTGGACCCAACGGCCGCATCACCGCCCCCCTTATCATTGCAGCCGCATCGACCGAGGTGCGCGTGGGGGTGACGGCCCCTCTTGTGGGGCGCCTGGAGTCGCCCGTTTGAGGGCGTTTTGGACCCAGCTGGGGCAAAAATGGCCGAAAACAAGCAACAGCGTTTGCAGAGGCGCGGCCACACCCTTTATATCATCCCCCGCCTGTTCCCTCCAAGGCCCCAATCCACGTGTGGTCACGAGTGGTCACGAGTGGTAATGCGTGGTCATGCGTGGTCACGAGTGCTCACGAGTGCTCGCCAGATGGTCCCCGGGTGGCATGATCGTGTGAAACGTGTTTTGTGTCTTGTTGGCCATGGGGCTCCGCATCACCGCCCCCCCCTGTGGCAACGTGTGGGCTGTCGCCCGTGGGGGTGTTTTTGACACCGCCAAGGCAACACGCAAACAACGGCGCCCGGTGTTGTTTGGACAACGCCGTTGTTTGACTGATGGTGCACATGCTCAGAAGAAACAAACTGACATATTGCTGGGCAACGGCCGGGGGGGCACCCATCAGTGCCAATTTGGGGGGGCTCCGGAGCGGGTGGGTCCTGCAAAGTGGCCCTCAGCCGAGCACACGGCACACGGCGATGGTGCTACATATTGTTTGTGCCCGTAGTTGCCGGGATTCGAACTGACGACGTGCCGCTCCCGAGTTGCCCACCACTTTACTGACACGGCACCAACACGTCGGGGCGGGCGGGGGCCTTGAGGGGGTGACGGGTGTGTGGGGGGGGGGGGGGGGGGGCTCGGCTCCTGCACATGTCGTCCGTACCTTTTGGCTCCTCCTGAGTCCTGAGTCCAGCGGGGGCGCTCGCATGCGGCACGCTTTTGGGGGGCGCCGTTTCGACGTCGTCCTCCGCCCACCGCCGCTGCGCGCCGGCCCGGCGCTGGGGACGGCGGCCCCACAGCAACAGCGCCAGCAGCAGCACGAGGCAGAGGAGCACGAGCACGGCCAGAGCGATGATCACGATCCACGTCCAGTTGGTGCCCAGCCAGTCCCCGTCCTGCGCCGCCCCGTACAGGCCTGGCACAGGCAGAGGCAGAGGGTGAGTGCGGATGGGGCCCCGAGGGGAGGGCCCCTGGCCCGGCCGGTGCTTTGAGGGGGTATTGTGTGGAGGGGGCGGGGGGGGGGGTCTGGGACCCAAAAGTTTGTGGAACAAAAAATGGCCCGAACACGTTTGTCTTTCAGCAAATTTCATTGTTTTCCCACAGGGAGCGCTAACCTGCGGCACGCAATTTGGGTTTACGGTCCCGGAACATGGGAAACGGTTCCCTTTGTGAACCGTAGTTTTGAATGGGGAGTGGCTATCGCAACATTTTTTGTCTGTTTTGGGTTTTGTGCCTCGCCGTTGTGCCCGTTTGACCGACTTCCTTCACCCAAAATTGAGGAAAGTCAATGCGGTGCTCATTACCCCACAGCCAATTGCCCTTCCCCTGCGGCGCAGAAAGCGTTCCCATTCAGAAAAATTTTTGGGTGAGGGAGGGGGGGGGGGTGGTTCCCGAAGAAGGGGGGAGGGGGTGGGGCAACCCGAGGGATGTGCTTGAGTAGGAGGGAGGCTGAAGGGGGGGGGTGTTCAAAAGCGGTTGCAAACGCGGCGGTTTCTGGCGGTTGGAAAAGCGAATGGGCGACAGGGTCTGGCGGTTACAAAACGGGTGGCAGGCCGTTGGTGGCGGACGGAGGCAGTCGGGACGGAACTCACTGTAAAGGGGGGGGGGGGCACCCCCCCTTGAAGCGCGTCCCTGGGCCCAAGATGACGGTAGCAGAGAGGCTGTCCCGCCCACTGACGCCAACGTGCGCCCTGTGCGCGCATCCACTGAAAATCAATCCCGGTGAGCCCCCCCAAAGATGCATTGGAAGGGGAGGGACGTACCTCCGCGCCCCCATCAGGGCGCCCAGCCTATGCCCGGCTCCTGTCCCTGTGACGGCAAGTGCCAGCTTCAATGGCATTTGTAACCGACAGTAACCGCCACCAACCGCCTTGGCAACCTCCTCCAACCGCCTGTCTGCCCGCTTACGGGGCCGCCTCTGAGGTCCCTTCCCTTCTAATGCATCCCTCCCCCCGACACACAATCGGTCTCTGACGCGCCCGTTACCCGTCCCCCGCCCCCGTGTTGTTCCCGAGGTGAATGCAGCAGAAACCCATATCGTCGTCTGTCGTGGGTGCAAATTTTGAACGCGTGCGTGCGCGATGCCGAACTCCGTCCCGGAAGGCTGCGCCCCGGAATTGATTTGGGCACAGCGCGCCGGACAGTCAGGAGCGATCAACCGGGACCCCAATCTTTGCCCAGCGTGCCCCCTGATGAGCGCAGCAGCATGTGCGATGGTGCGAGGCGAGGCGAGGGAAGGAGCAGCAATGGGTTGGAATCGGAGGCTTGATGGATCCCCCGCTCGACCCCCTGCCCCCCTCCGCTATGGGATACAGATGCGTGTGCACGCCCGGTACCGTCAGGCACAAAGCACAAGTGCAAAGCAAAGGTCGAAGAGAAAAGCTCTTCTGTGACGTTTCATGGACGCGGTTCGCTGCAGTAGAGACGCAGACACAAGTACGATGCGGTTCCACTGCACCTCAGTCATATGGACTATATTCTGGTGGGGTCACGTATCATCGGGCACAGGAGTCGCTTGATGGAAAGCGGCTTCGCTTTGTACCGGGGAAGGCAGGCGAGCGGATGATGCCGAGCATTTTGTACCCCAAAACACTGTCATGGACTAAGCATTGCTTGGGGCATTGGAATGCCCCAAGGAATGCTCAGTCATGGACAACTGATTTTCCTCGAAATTTGAAAGTGTTTTTGCACACCGGAGGCCCCAAACGTGATCGCCTATGTGCCTCTTGGCTCCTCACATGGTCCCACATTGTGGGCCGTGGAGCAAAACTGCGGGAGGCGGTTTTGGCGGTTGCAAACGCGGGGTCGGGGTGTGGAAAACTGCCGTGGTTTGGCGTAGAAGCGCGTGATGGTGGGGCATCGGGGGAGTTGCGAACCCCTTCCCCCAGCCCAACGCCCCGTCAACGAAGTGCGGTGGTGCATCGGCCGGGGCGCATACCGCCTGCGGGGCTGCTGCTGGGGCTGGGGCCGGGGCTGGTCGCGGGGGGCGCGGCCACAGTGAGCACCAGCCCCGACGTCCACTGCGCGGTCTCGTGCCACTGGTAGCAGAGGTGGTATGTCCCGGGCACGAGCGTCACGCGCTGCACGAACCACGTCTCATTGACGGCGGGGTTGCGGACCTGGACACAGTGCACACAATGGGCGGAGGGGCTGGTGCCGGAGGGGCCGGGGCGCGCACACTGGCCCCCCCGAGAGGATCGACACCGGCACGGAGGAGACGTCTGCGCAGAGGACGCGTACAGAGTCAGAACTGTGGGGGTACCGGGGGTGGTCGGGGGTTGGGGGCTAACCGTCGGCGGTTGGGGGCTAACCGTCGGCGCTTGGAGGCTAAGCGTCCGCGGTTGGGGGCTAACCGTCGGGGATTGGGGGCTAACCGTCGGGGGGGGGCGGGGGCTCACCGTCGGGAGACTGGGGGCTAACCGTCGGGGGGGTTGGGGGCTAACCGTTGGCGCTTGGGCGCTCGGCGCTTGGGGACTAACCGTCGGGGGTTGGGGGCTAACCGTCGGGGGTTGGGGGCTAACCGTCGGCGGTTGGGGGCTAACCGTCGGCGGTTGGGGGCTAACCGTCGGCGGTTGGGGGCTAATCGTCGGCGGTTGGGGGCGAACCGTCGGGGGTTGGGATTCCAGGCCGGCGGTTGGCGGTTAACCGCCGGCGGCGGTCCAGCACTTTCGATGACCAAAAAAACCCCAAATCCGTCCCTAAAGGAATGGGGGGTGGAGCCACTTACACAAGGCACAAATCGTCCCGTTTGGGAGGCGCTTCGCGGGTGTGCGGGTGTTGATGTGCAGCGGCCCCGCCCAGACATCCGGGACCGGAAGGACCCGCCGCGCGGCGCTGTTGGGACCAACGCGTTGGCTGCGCGCTGCAGTCCACAGTAGAGTCGACAGTTCACCGAACACACGGTGCCCTGTCCTCCAAAACCCGGGGGCAGCACACGCCGCCCACCGCACCAAACCACCTGTTGTGGTAACCTGGTCGAGAATGAAGGTGAGGGCAATGGGTTCATCACGCAGGTGCACTGCACCTCATGTCACAACACACTAGTCCCTGTTCCCAAAGCTCTCCTTGTGCTCACTCACGTGTGTCATATCGATGTAGCCATCATGTCATACTTGTGAGTTCCTACTGTTGTCCGTTCCGCAAGTGTGGGCCATCGGACAACTCAATCGCAGTGCAGGAGTTGCCAAAGGAAACCCATTGTGGAAGGTGCTGGAGACAGTGCCCAAGTGCTGTGCAGACATGGGGACTGTTTGGACTGTCTGGCGGGCCATGAAAGGGGGATCCCTGTGTGCTACGGTGTGCAGCGCCTGGGTCTCTTGTGCTACCGGCGTGTTGGCCACGGCCTTTTGTGGGGCGGGGGGTGGGGGGGTGGTGGGGGCTTTTGTCGGTGAGAGCTGAATGGCAGCCCCACGGCCCACAAGTGCAGCATTCTGCCCCCATGCCCCCCCCCCCCTGCCAGCGGTTGCCAGCGCTGACAGGTTTCACACGCCACCATCAGAAAAGGTCCCCAACAAGTTTGCCACCGTATTGAATTAAACGAAGGGCAATGGTACGCTTAGTAATGCTCATTCTTCAAAATTGAAGATTGCCCAAGGGGGAAACACCGCTGCATGGACCTGTCCGCTAATCCACCCATGCCATGCACTTGGGTGTGCACTAGAAATGCAAAGCAGAATATTCCAAGGGTCTAAAGTATCTACAAACAAAAGCAAAACAAAATGGCCCCCATAGAGCGGTGTATAGGCGCGAGGATGTATCACTACGAGACCTACCTATTCCACACCCCATTTTTGAAATGCAACTGCTTGCACATGGCGTAACTGCTTTCACATTCCTTTGACGGCCTACAGTTACCACATATGCCTTACGAACATTCTGATGATGGATTTCCAAGGGTGCTCTCCACCACAACTGATGTGGGGCCGACCGCCCTTAACAGAAGTGCATTGGAGGGGGGGGGGGGGGCTGGGCTCCCCTCCCGAGCGCCCAGCCTATGCCCAGCCACCGTCTCCCTGACGGCCAGTGCCAGCCTCAATCGCATTCGCAGTGCGGACTCACCCCTGCCCCCGAGGCTTTGCCCAGTGCCTCGTCACAGGGCCGGGCCCGGCCTGTGCACAAAACCTGCGCCCGTCCCACGCCTCTGTCCCGTGCCGGTGCCACAGGGCCATACGTCGATCACGGGTCTGAGGTACGGCTGCTGGTCCCAATCCGCCGTCTGCCCCGGGCACTCGGTAGAGAAGCGGTACCTGTCCTGGTCGGTCAGGCCGTAGCCCATCCCCTGAGAACGGCCCAGACACCGGGAGCACACCACAGCCCTGACACCGTCGCACACCCGCACAGAACCTGCACACACCTGCACACACCCTCACGCACCTTCACACACCCTCACGCACCCTCACGCACCCTCACGCACCCTCACGCACCCTCTCACACCCTCACACACCCTCACACACCCTCACATACTGACACACACCGACGCACGCACACACACGCACCCGCACACACTCTCACACACCGTGACAGAACCCTCACACACCCTCACACACCCTCACACATTCTCACACATTCTCACACACCCACACACACGCTCGCTCACGACACAGCCCCACACCCCCACACACCGACCCATGCACACCCTCACACACACACACACACAGGCACACACACACACACACACACACACACCCTCACACACACACACACTCTTGTAGTATACAATACAGTACAATACAAACAGTGGGTGCACACACACACTCTGTTCGACCAAAACAGAAGTGCAAAAGAGAATTTCTCTCACTCCAGAACAGATGCTCTGGAGTACAGGGGATGCAGTCAACAACAGGCAATACACAGACAAACCAGGGTACAGCCCAGCTCTGACTAACACATACATGCATTACCTCACAGGAGGCAAAACTGACACTGTACACAACCAGCAACTGGTGCTCTGGGCCCACTGCAACTTGGGTTCTCCCAAGTCATCCCTCTCCATCAGCGAGCACCTTGGTGTGACGTCTCACTGACATCGCTAACTTCTTGGAGGGGTAAGCCGCTGCACCAAGGGTCCAGTCGCTCAGTACACGCAGCACAGAGGTACAAGCAGTACTATGCAGCAGTACGCAGCACACCTGTAACACACCGTAACCGGTATATTGCCCTCCAAACAGGTCACACACACACACACACACAATGAGAACCGCGAGACAAGAACAGAGCAAAGAAAAGCGGTTGGAGAACCTCCTCAGGAACTGCAGAGCAGTCCTGGACATCTTTCGGTCTGGTAAAGAGAGCGCAGTGCTGAAGCAAATGTTCCATAGCGGGCGAAATGCAGCTTGATGCCCTCCCTACCGTGGTGACCTCAATTGATTGTTGGAGGAGTTCGTGTTCTCAGTCATCGGATCCATGCCAACAATTAGGAAGCGTTGCTGTGCTGGGTGCATCCGTCCAACCACACACACACACACACACACACACACAAATGCGACAGACCGGCCCGCTGCTGCAGGAGGTGTATGTCGGAGCACCACGCAGGTTCGTACCCCTCTGGCTGAAACACACACACGAACGCGCGCACGCTCACTCACGACACAGCCCCATAGCCCCACATATCCTCCCACACGTTGAGGGTAAAAGGCAGTCGTGCCTCTCACAGGCTCTATAGCACAGTCCACAGACCCAGCGAATGAAGCAGCAACCCACTGGCCCATGCACGTGCACCCAGCCACCCAGCAGCCGCAGTCTTTCCGCTGGGACAGGGAAGGGGGAAGGCGGTGCTGTTTCCCCTACAGCAGGTGGGGCGGAGCAGGGGGCGGAATACCCGCCAATCTGGGCTCCAAAGCTTTCCCCCTTCGGAGGTGCCTCCCGGTCCATGGCATAGGTCAGCGTGATCTCCCCTTAACTATGCACCGCAGCAATGCCGGGGCAGGGGGGGGCGGGGGGCTCCTCCTGGCACTCCACTCTACAGCACACTGGGGAGCCTGCTGTGCCCCCCCCCCCCCACCCCCAACTGTGGGATGCAGAAATCGACTACCAACCTTCAAACCGCAGTAGGGTACCCAAGGAGCACCCCCCCCCCCACACACACACGCCCTTTCCTTCTTCCCCCCCGCACAGTTTCTGCGAGACGTGGGATTGAGAGACAGGGTGCGGTTTCCCTATCTAATCTGGGGGCGGGGGGGCAAGGCACAAGGCTGCAAAGCAAAACACGTCAGGACTAAAAGCTCTTCAGTGACATTGTCATCATTGCAGCAGAAGGCCCCCAGATCTGTGTGTATACGCGCGTATACACGTGTACGTATACGTCTGTGGACACTGTGCACATGCACGTTTTCCCGAGTATAGTCTGTGGACACTGTGCACCGCAAGTAGACGTGGCCTGCTAATTGTACACACTGTCGGCATGTTGTAGACTCGAAGAGACAATGTTTGGGAAGGCGGTCAAAGGCCCCCTTCCCTAAAAAAACGGTCCGCTAAAGGCGTTTACCCATGCACAAGGGCATGTATATGCGTACACGTTTACACGTTTACACGTATACATACAGCCCTCAAATCCCCTGTGAGATGGCTCGGGGGCTCGTTCCACTGCCCCAAAGTAAAACCACGCTCAACAACGTCGGACACATCATACAAGACACTCGTTCCTGGTTCGCCGTAGCGTGCCTGGTCCGGTGAATCAGAAAGTGGCACTGGGAGGAGTAATGGATGCCGACCCCTTCCGATCGATCGGATGTCCGGTACGACCTACTCCCGGAAAGGGGCTTGCAACTGTTACTCGAGGGCTGGGGCCAGCGGACACCCAGCGAAACCCACCCCCATGTCATATGGCACAAACCAGATGGGGACGTCCTGAGGATTCACCCGTGCCCTCCCCCGGTGGACCCCCAGTCCACCACAGGGCTGTCCTAAAGGGGAGAAAAAAAGAAGAGGGTTCGTAACCCCAACAGAAATGTACGTTCACGGGGACGCTCTCTGTTTCAGGGTCATGGGACCTTCTCTGCTTCAAAGGTTGGCGGTTGGCGGTTGGCAGTTGGCGGTTGGCGGTTGGCGGTTGGCAGCGGTTGGCGGTTGGCGGTTGGCGGTTGGTGGTCCCTGGGGGCTGTCCTTAAGGGCTGTCATGAACAAAAAAGAATTCTGGATTCTTCAGGACACCCCTGGTCCACCAAAGCTGGTCCTCGTTGTTGCATTGCGAACGGGAGGCGCCTGCGGACCCCTCCACCCCCTCCCCCCCCCTCACGTCCCACGATCCACTGCACCCCAGCCCAAGCCCCTGGCGGTTCAGGCACACCTGAACATCAAAGGGCACGAACGCTCTGGGCCCATCGGACTGCCCATCCAGCAGCAGCTCGAAGTGCCGCGGGCCGTGGAAGACCAAGGGGCTCCCCACGGCCACAAAGATGCCCTGGTCCGGGCCCTGCGTGCGGTGCCAGAGGCAGATCGTGTACAGCCCCGGGGTCAGGGCGCTCTCCGAGACCTCGACCCCCGTGACCTCCCGCCCGCCGCGCTTGAGTTGCGGGCCGGCGTCCAGGGGGTACATGCTGCTCCTGCGACACCGACGCGGGGGCGGGAGGGGGCCCGTGCAGAGGGAACGCTAATCCTGTGACGCCTGCGGCGTGCAATTTGTGTACCCGGCCCCCCCTTGTAATAGCTATGCCCTTGTCCAAGCTACAGCGGGCTTAGGCACCGTATTAATTTGGCACCTAATTTGATTCGGTACACATGTAGTGCAGCCACATAGGACATTGGTTTGGTGACGACTTTGTCAGCTACATGGAGTCGTGGACACATTTGTTGTGAGTGTTTGCCCACTTGAACCCACATAGCTCTGATTTTTGGGATATTTGTGCATTACATTCCCCTTTCTCGCACCACCTCACCATGTATGTGGGACGTGCAAGCTACAGCCTTGTCGAAGCTACAGTAGGCAGAGGGGCCATATTAATTTGGGACTTTTCTGTGGCTGTTACAAAGGGGGGGGGGGGATACTCATGGAATAGGGGAATTTGTACCTACTGTGAACCGCACTTTTGAATGGGGAGTGGCTATCGCAACATTCTGTTTTGAGTATGTGCCTCGCCATTGTGCCCGTTTGACCGACTTCCTTCACCCAAAATTGAGGACAATCAATGCGGTGCTAATTACCCCACAGCCAATTGCCCTTCCCCTGCGGCGCATGCGGCGCACAGGAAGCGTTCGCGGAGGGCCTGGGCTGCGGGAACAACGTTGTGGCAAAGCATTGGGTATTGTCAAAAGTTGTCTGGAGGGGGGGGGGGGGGTGCAGTCCATCGGCCTGAGACATTTAGCGCAAAAATTGCGGAACTCTGTGGGAATTTCGTGGTGCAGTTCCATGAAGTGCAATGTGCCGAACACACGGAGGTGGGGGGGGCTGTTCCATTCAGTTGTGGGGGGGGAGGGGCAGAGGAGGGGGGGGGGGGGGGGGAGTCTTGGGTTCCCTCTGAGCAGTTTGAAGCCGCACATGTCGGCGGGCACAACCCCCTTTTACCATTCACAAATGAGGGGAGGGGGGGGGGGGTCTGTGCCCACAGAGGCCAATAAAATGTCCTGGGGACCGCTGGCGCCCAAGACGGTCGTTCCCCATTGTTCACCGTCGGTGTGGGGGGGCTGGGGGGGGGGGGTCCTGGGGTTGGGGGCAGGAGGAGGATGCCCCTCTGGCATTCCAATCAACCCTTTCCCCTCCAGACCTTCGTGTCAAGTCAACGCGGAAATTGGGGAGAAAAAGGCATCAACCTCCGGCAATCCGTGGACCGGTAGCCCCCGCCCCCGCCTTGTGAAGGGGGATGGACTGCTCTCGGGGGCTGTCGGGGGGTGAGGAGCAGTTGATGAGGGTTCGAGGAGAGGCGGTGGAAGTTGCGTTAACGGGTTCACGCCCGCAGGAGTGGGCGGGTTTTCAACTTCCGGGGGAGGGGGAGGGGGGGGTTCGATACTGCTCCCTGCCTAGCCCCCCCCCCAGAAAAAGGGGCTCTATTGACAGGCCCCCAAAAATCCGAGACTGACCGCCGGGCCCCGGAGGTGACCCGGAAGCCAATTTCAAAAAAAAAAAAGAAAAGAAAAAGCGATTTTTGAAAACAGCGCGTCCAGGGGGTTCAGAAAAGTCATCATTTGCCATGTATTTGGTGGGGAAAAAAAACATTTGCAATGCTCAAAAAATTTTCGGCGCTTTTGGCGACAGAGTTCACAATTACTGATTAATCATTCTGTCAATTGAGCCCTTTTCCCGAACCCCCGGTGTGACATTCCGTCTGGTTGTTGCTCCTTTACGGGGCCCTGGACAGTCACCCGTTCTTCCCTTCGCATGTTGCGTCGGGTCGCTGCGTTCTGTCGGCCGCGGCGGCCGGTGCTCCTGCTGGTGTCGTTTCCGCGTTCGCGGAGCCCAGTAGTTGGTGCGTTGGGGCTGTGCTGGATGTGGCATGGTGTGCCGTTTGCGCCCCCCCCCCCTTCCCACTTTGGGGGGAATCTATTGAAAACCCCCCCGAAAGTTGAAACCCCGACTTCCCCTTGGGCAAGGCGGGGCGCGGGGGGGCGGGGGGGGGGGGGGGGGGTTCGCTACCTGTCCCCTGTGGTACTGTTGTAGCAATCGGACACGTCGGGGACCATCACCAGTTCCGACTGCAGAAGTCGCCGGCGAGCACTGGGGAGCAGCGCATGCGACATCACGTCCTGCGTCTTGCGCAGGGGCTGCGCGATGATGGCGGACCCCACCAAAGTCTGTGCACGACGCGACAGCGTAGCTACGGCGCGGCTCATAGAGGGAGGGAGTCAGGGGCACCGGGGGGGGATCACGCGGGTGCCGGGGCTGTGGGTGCGGGTACGCTTTGTCGATGGGTGTGCGTTGTGGATCGCTGTGGGGCCTTCGGCGCGCAGAGCCTGCCTCTTGTGGGTGTTTGGTGTGTGATGGTGTGTCTTGGGGGGGGGGCAGGTGTCACGCGAGTGCACGCGTGATGCACCCGGAAAAAGCGCGGGGACACTCAAAAGGAAAAGAATGTACAACCGGGGGAATAATTTGGGGGGGTTTTTGGGAGGGCTAAAATTGGGGGGGGGGGGGGGTTGGAACTGGTCGTTAGAAATGAAGGAATTTTTTGGTATAGGGTCCCTTGCTGTTGCTTCATTGTGGATGGCTGCTGATATTTCCTGATGGCCTCTGGATGGCTGCTGATATTTCCTGATGGCTTCTGGATGGCTGCTGATATTTCCTGATGGCCTCTGGATGGCTGCTGGTATTTCCTGATGGCCTCTGGATGGCTGCTGGTATTTCCTGATGGCCTCTGGATGGCTGCTGATATTTCCTGATGGCCTCTGGATGGCTGCTGATATTTCCTGATGGCCTCTGGATGGCTGCTGGTATTTCCTGATGGCCTCTGGATGGCTGCTGATATTTCCTGATGGCCTCTGGATGGCTGCTGATATTTCCTGATGGCCTCTGGATGGCTGCTGGTATTTCCTGATGGCCTCTGGATGGCTGCTGATATTTCTTGATGGCCTCTGGATGGCTGCTGATATTTCCTGATGGCCTCTGGATGGCTGCTGGTATTTCCTGATGGCCTCTGGATGGCTGCTGGTATTTCCTGATGGCCTCTGGATGGCTGCTGATATTTCCTGATGGCCTCTGGATGGCTGCTGATATTTCCTGATGGCCTCTGGATGGCTGCTGGTATTTCCTGATGGCCTCTGGATGGCTGCTGATATTTCCTGATGGCCTCTGGATGGCTGCTGATATTTCCTGATGGCCTCTGGATGGCTGCTGTTATTTCCTGATGGCCTCTGGATGGCTGCTGGTATTTCCTGATGGCCTCTGGATGGCTGCTGATATTTCCTGATGGCCTCTGGATGGCTGCTGGTATTTCCTGATGGCCTCTGGATGGCTGCTGATATTTCCTGATGGCCTCTGGATGGTTGCTGATATTTCCTGATGGCCTCTGGATGGCTGCTGATATTTCCTGATGGCCTCTGGATGGCTGCTGATATTTCCTGATGGCCTCTGGATGGCTGCTGGTATTTCCTGATGGCCTCTGGATGGCTGCTGATATTTCCTGATGGCCTCTGGATGGCTGCTGATATTTCCTGATGGCCTCTGGATGGCTGCTGGTATTTCCTGATGGCCTCTGGATGGCTGCTGATATTTCCTGATGGCCTCTGGATGGCTGCTGGTATTTCCTGATGGCCTCTGGATGGCTGCTGATATTTCCTGATGGCCTCTGGATGGCTGCTGGTATTTCCTGATGGCCTCTGGATGGCTGCTGATATTTCCTGATGGCCTCTGGATGGCTGCTGGTATTTCCTGATGGCCTCTGGATGGCTGCTGATATTTCCTGATGGCCTCTGGATGGCTGCTGATATTTCCTGATGGCCTCTGGATGGCTGCTGGTATTTCCTGATGGCCTCTGGATGGCTGCTGGTATTTCCTGATGGCCTCTGGATGGCTGCTGATATTTCCTGATGGCCTCTGGATGGCTGCTGGTATTTCCTGATGGCCTCTGGATGGCTGCTGATATTTCCTGATGGCCTCTGGATGGCTGCTGGTATTTCCTGATGGCCTCTGGATGGCTGCTGGTATTTCCTGATGGCCTCTGGATGGCTGCTGGTATTTCCTGATGGCCTCTGGATGGCTGCTGGTATTTCCTGATGGCCTCTGGATGGCTGCTGATATTTCCTGATGGCCTCTGGATGGCTGCTGGTATTTCCTGATGGCCTCTGGATGGCTGCTGATATTTCCTGATGGCCTCTGGATGGCTGCTGGTATTTCCTGATGGCCTCTGGATGGCTGCTGATATTTCCTGATGGCCTCTGGATGGCTGCTGGTATTTCCTGGTGGCCTCTGGATGGTTGCTGATATTTCCTGATGGCCTCTGGATGGCTGCTGATATTTCCTGGTGGCCTCTGGATGGCTGCTGATATTTCCTGATGGCCTCTGGATGGCTGCTGATATTTCCTGATGGCCTCTGGATGGCTGCTGGTATTTCCTGATGGCCTCTGGATGGCTGCTGGTATTTCCTGATGGCCTCTGGATGGCTGCTGATATTTCCTGATGGCCTCTGGATGGCTGCTGGTATTTCCTGATGGCCTCTGGATGGCTGCTGATATTTCCTGATGGCCTCTGGATGGTTGCTGATATTTCCTGGTGGCCTCTGGATGGCTGCTGGTATTTCCTGATGGCCTCTGGATGGCTGCTGATATTTCCTGATGGCCTCTGGATGGCTGCTGGTATTTCCTGATGGCCTCTGGATGGCTGCTGATATTTCCTGGTGGCCTCTGGATGGCTGCTGATATTTCCTGATGGCCTCTGGATGGCTGCTGGTATTTCCTGATGGCCTCTGGATGGCTGCTGGTATTTCCTGATGGCCTCTGGATGGCTGCTGGTATTTCCTGGTGGCCTCTGGATGGCTGCTGGTATTTCCTGATGGCCTCTGGATGGCTGCTGGTATTTCCTGATGGCCTCTGGATGGCTGCTGATATTTCCTGATGGCCTCTGGATGGCTGCTGGTATTTCCTGATGGCCTCTGGATGGCTGCTGATATTTCCTGATGGCCTCTGGATGGCTGCTGATATTTCCTGATGGCCTCTGGATGGCTGCTGGTATTTCCTGATGGCCTCTGGATGGCTGCTGATATTTCCTGATGGCCTCTGGATGGCTGCTGATATTTCCTGATGGCCTCTGGATGGCTGCTGATATTTCCTGATGGCCTCTGGATGGCTGCTGGTATTTCCTGGTGGCCTCTGGATGGCTGCTGGTATTTCCTGATGGCCTCTGGATGGCTGCTGATATTTCCTGATGGCCTCTGGATGGCTGCTGGTATTTCCTGATGGCCTCTGGATGGCTGCTGATATTTCCTGATGGCCTCTGGATGGCTGCTGATATTTCCTGATGGCCTCTGGATGGCTGCTGGTATTTCCTGATGGCCTCTGGATGGCTGCTGGTATTTCCTGATGGCCTCTGGATGGCTGCTGATATTTCCTGATGGCCTCTGGATGGCTGCTGATATTTCCTGATGGCCTCTGGATGGTTGCTGGTATTTCCTGATGGCCTCTGGATGGCTGCTGATATTTCCTGATGGCCTCTGGATGGCTGCTGATATTTCCTGATGGCCTTTGGATGGTTGCTGGTATTTCTTGATGGCCTCTGGATGGTTGCTGTTATTTCCTGATGGCCTCTGGATGGCTGCTGATATTTCCTGATGGCCTCTGGATGGCTGCTGATATTTCCTGATGGCCTCTGGATGGCTGCTGATATTTCCTGATGGCCTCTGGATGGCTGCTGATATTTCCTGGTGGCCTCTGGATGGCTGCTGGTATTTCCTGATGGCCTCTGGATGGCTGCTGATATTTCCTGATGGCCTCTGGATGGCTGCTGATATTTCCTGATGGCCTCTGGATGGCTGCTGGTATTTCCTGATGGCCTCTGGATGGCTGCTGATATTTCCTGATGGCCTCTGGATGGCTGCTGATATTTCCTGATGGCCTCTGGATGGCTGCTGATATTTCCTGATGGCCTCTGGATGGCTGCTGGTATTTCCTGATGGCCTCTGGATGGCTGCTGATATTTCCTGATGGCCTCTGGATGGCTGCTGATATTTCCTGATGGCCTCTGGATGGTTGCTGGTATTTCCTGATGGCCTCTGGATGGCTGCTGATATTTCCTGATGGCCTCTGGATGGCTGCTGATATTTCCTGATGGCCTCTGGATGGCTGCTGGTATTTCCTGATGGCCTCTGGATGGCTGCTGATATTTCCTGATGGCCTCTGGATGGCTGCTGATATTTTCTGATGGCCTTTGGATGGCTGCTGGTATTTCCTGATGGCCTCTGGATGGTTGCTGATATTTCCTGATGGCCTCTGGATGGCTGCTGGTATTTCCTGATGGCCTCTGGATGGCTGCTGGTATTTCCTGATGGCCTCTGGATGGCTGCTGGTATTTCCTGATGGCCTCTGGATGGCTGCTGGTATTTCCTGATGGCCTCTGGATGGCTGCTGATATTTCCTGATGGCCTCTGGATGGCTGCTGATATTTCCTGATGGCCTCTGGATGGCTGCTGATATTTCCTGATGGCCTCTGGATGGCTGCTGGTATTTCCTGATGGCCTCTGGATGGCTGCTGGTATTTCCTGATGGCCTCTGGATGGTTGCTGAATTTTCCTGATGGCCTCTGGATGGCTGCTGATATTTCCTGATGGCCTCTGGATGGCTGCTGATATTTCCTGATGGCCTCTGGATGGTTGCTGATATTTCCTGATGGCCTCTGGATGGCTGCTGATATTTCCTGATGGCCTCTGGATGGCTGCTGATATTTCCTGATGGCCTCTGGATGGCTGCTGGTATTTCCTGATGGCCTCTGGATGGTTGCTGGTATTTCCTGATGGCCTCTGGATGGCTGCTGATATTTCCTGATGGCCTCTGGATGGTTGCTGATATTTCCTGATGGCCTCTGGATGGTTGCTGGTATTTCCTGATGGCCTCTGGATGGTTGCTGAATTTTCCTGATGGCCTCTGGATGGCTGCTGATATTTCCTGATGGCCTCTGGATGGCTGCTGGTATTTCCTGATGGCCTCTGGATGGCTGCTGGTATTTCCTGATGGCCTCTGGATGGCTGGTGATATTTCCTGATGGCCTCTGGATGGCTGCTGATATTTCCTGATGGCCTCTGGATGGCTGCTGATATTTCCTGATGGCCTCTGGATGGCTGCTGATATTTCCTGATGGCCTCTGGATGGTTGCTGATATTTCCTGATGGCCTCTGGATGGCTGCTGATATTTCCTGATGGCCTCTGGATGGCTGCTGATATTTCCTGATGGCCTCTGGATGGCTGCTGATATTTCCTGATGGCCTCTGGATGGCTGCTGGTATTTCCTGATGGCCTCTGGATGGCTGCTGATATTTCCTGATGGCCTCTGGATGGTTGCTGATATTTCCTGATGGCCTCTGGATGGTTGCTGGTATTTCCTGATGGCCTCTGGATGGTTGCTGAATTTTCCTGATGGCCTCTGGATGGCTGCTGATATTTCCTGATGGCCTCTGGATGGCTGCTGGTATTTCCTGATGGCCTCTGGATGGCTGCTGGTATTTCCTGATGGCCTCTGGATGGCTGGTGATATTTCCTGATGGCCTCTGGATGGCTGCTGATATTTCCTGATGGCCTCTGGATGGCTGCTGATATTTCCTGATGGCCTCTGGATGGTTGCTGATATTTCCTGATGGCCTCTGGATGGCTGCTGATATTTCCTGATGGCCTCTGGATGGCTGCTGATATTTCCTGATGGCCTCTGGATGGCTGCTGGTATTTCCTGATGGCCTCTGGATGGCTGCTGATATTTCCTGATGGCCTCTGGATGGCTGCTGATATTTCCTGATGGCCTCTGGATGGCTGCTGATATTTCCTGATGGCCTCTGGATGGCTGCTGATATTTCCTGATGGCCTCTGGATGGCTGCTGGTATTTCCTGATGGCCTCTGGATGGCTGCTGATATTTCCTGATGGCCTCTGGATGGCTGCTGATATTTCCTGATGGCCTCTGGATGGTTGCTGATATTTCCTGATGGCCTCTGGATGGCTGCTGATATTTCCTGATGGCCTCTGGATGGCCGCTGATATTTCCTGATGGCCTCTGGATGGTTGCTGATATTTCCTGATGGCCTCTGGATGGCTGCTGGTATTTCCTGATGGCCTCTGGATGGTTGCTGATATTTCCTGATGGCCTCTGGATGGCTGCTGGTATTTCCTGATGGCCTCTGGATGGCTGCTGTTATTTCCTGATGGCCTCTGGATGGCTGCTGGTATTTCCTGATGGCCTCTGGATGGCTGCTGATATTTCCTGATGGCCTCTGGATGGCTGCTGGTATTTCCTGATGGCCTCTGGATGGCTGCTGGTATTTCCTGATGGCCTCTGGATGGTTGCTGTTATTTCCTGATGGCCTCTGGATGGCTGCTGATATTTCCTGATGGCCTCTGGATGGCTGCTGATATTTCCTGATGGCCTCTGGATGGCTGCTGGTATTTCCTGATGGCCTCTGGATGGCTGCTGGTATTTCCTGATGGCCTCTGGATGGCTGCTGATATTTCCTGATGGCCTCTGGATGGCTGCTGATATTTCCTGATGGCCTCTGGATGGCTGCTGATATTTCCTGATGGCCTCTGGATGGCTGCTGGTATTTCCTGATGGCCTCTGAATGGTTGCTGATATTTCCTGATGGCCTCTGGATGGTTGCTGGTATTTCCTGATGGCCTCTGGATGGTTGCTGAATTTTCCTGATGGCCTCTGGATGGCTGCTGATATTTCCTGATGGCCTCTGGATGGCTGCTGGTATTTCCTGATGGCCTCTGGATGGCTGCTGGTATTTCCTGATGGCCTCTGGATGGCTGGTGATATTTCCTGATGGCCTCTGGATGGCTGCTGATATTTCCTGATGGCCTCTGGATGGCTGCTGATATTTCCTGATGGCCTCTGGATGGTTGCTGATATTTCCTGATGGCCTCTGGATGGCTGCTGATATTTCCTGATGGCCTCTGGATGGCTGCTGATATTTCCTGATGGCCTCTGGATGGCTGCTGGTATTTCCTGATGGCCTCTGGATGGCTGCTGATATTTCCTGATGGCCTCTGGATGGCTGCTGATATTTCCTGATGGCCTCTGGATGGCTGCTGATATTTCCTGATGGCCTCTGGATGGCTGCTGATATTTCCTGATGGCCTCTGGATGGCTGCTGGTATTTCCTGATGGCCTCTGGATGGCTGCTGATATTTCCTGATGGCCTCTGGATGGCTGCTGATATTTCCTGATGGCCTCTGGATGGTTGCTGATATTTCGTGATGGCCTCTGGATGGCTGCTGATATTTCCTGATGGCCTCTGGATGGCCGCTGATATTTCCTGATGGCCTCTGGATGGTTGCTGATATTTCCTGATGGCCTCTGGATGGCTGCTGGTATTTCCTGATGGCCTCTGGATGGTTGCTGATATTTCCTGATGGCCTCTGGATGGCTGCTGGTATTTCCTGATGGCCTCTGGATGGCTGCTGTTATTTCCTGATGGCCTCTGGATGGCTGCTGGTATTTCCTGATGGCCTCTGGATGGCTGCTGATATTTCCTGATGGCCTCTGGATGGCTGCTGGTATTTCCTGATGGCCTCTGGATGGTTGTTGATATTTCGTGATGGCCTCTGGATGGCTGCTGATATTTCCTGATGGCCTCTGGATGGTTGCTGTTATTTCCTGATGGCCTCTGGATGGCTGCTGGTATTTCCTGATGGCCTCTGGATGGCTGCTGATATTTCCTGATGGCCTCTGGATGGCTGCTGATATTTCCTGATGGCCTCTGGATGGTTGCTGGTATTTCCTGATGGCCTCTGGATGGTTGCTGATATTTCCTGATGGCCTCTGGATGGCTGCTGATATTTCCTGATGGCCTCTGGATGGCTGCTGGTATTTCCTGATGGCCTCTGGATGGCTGCTGGTATTTCCTGATGGCCTCTGGATGGCTGCTGATATTTCCTGATGGCCTCTGGATGGCTGCTGATATTTCCTGATGGCCTCTGGATGGCTGCTGATATTTCCTGATGGCCTCTGGATGGCTGCTGATATTTCCTGATGGCCTCTGGATGGCTGCTGATATTTCCTGGTGGCCTCTGGATGGCTGCTGATATTTCCTGATGGCCTCTGGATGGCTGCTGATATTTCCTGGTGGCCTCTGGATGGCTGCTGATATTTCCTGATGGCCTCTGGATGGCTGCTCGTATTTCCTGATGGCCTCTGGATGGCTGCTGATATTTCCTGATGGCCTCTGGATGGCTGCTGGTATTTCCTGATGGCCTCTGGATGGTTGTTGATATTTCGTGATGGCCTCTGGATGGCTGCTGATATTTCCTGATGGCCTCTGGATGGTTGCTGTTATTTCCTGATGGCCTCTGGATGGCTGCTGGTATTTCCTGATGGCCTCTGGATGGCTGCTGATATTTCCTGATGGCCTCTGGATGGCTGCTGATATTTCCTGATGGCCTCTGGATGGTTGCTGGTATTTCCTGATGGCCTCTGGATGGTTGCTGATATTTCCTGATGGCCTCTGGATGGCTGCTGATATTTCCTGATGGCCTCTGGATGGCTGCTGGTATTTCCTGATGGCCTCTGGATGGCTGCTGGTATTTCCTGATGGCCTCTGGATGGCTGCTGATATTTCCTGATGGCCTCTGGATGGCTGCTGATATTTCCTGATGGCCTCTGGATGGCTGCTGATATTTCCTGATGGCCTCTGGATGGCTGCTGATATTTCCTGATGGCCTCTGGATGGCTGCTGATATTTCCTGATGGCCTCTGGATGGCTGCTGATATTTCCTGATGGCCTCTGGATGGCTGCTGGTATTTCCTGATGGCCTCTGGATGGCTGCTGATATTTCCTGATGGCCTCTGGATGGCTGCTGGTATTTCCTGATGGCCTCTGGATGGCTGCTTATATTTCCTGATGGCCTCTGAATGGCTGCTGATATTTCGTGATGGCCTCTGGATGGCTGCTGATATTTCCTGATGGCCTCTGGATGGCTGCTGATATTTCCTGATGGCCTCTGGATGGCTGCTGGTATTTCCTGATGGCCTCTGGATGGCTGCTGGTATTTCCTGATGGCCTCTGGATGGCTGCTGGTATTTCCTGATGGCCTCTGGATGGCTGCTGGTATTTCCTGATGGCCTCTGGATGGCTGCTGATATTTCCTGATGGCCTCTGGATGGCTGCTGGTATTTCCTGATGGCCTCTGGATGGCTGCTGATATTTCCTGATGGCCTCTGGATGGCTGCTGATATTTCCTGATGGCCTCTGGATGGCTGCTGATATTTCCTGATGGCCTCTGGAGGGCTGCTAGTATTTCCTGATGGCCTCTGGATGGCTGCTGATATTTCCTGGTGGCCTCTGGATGGCTGCTGGTATTTCCTGATGGCCTCTGGATGGCTGCTGGTATTTCCTGATGGCCTCTGGATGGCTGCTGATATTTCCTGATGGCCTCTGGATGGCTGCTGATATTTCCTGATGGCCTCTGGATGGCTGCTGATATTTCCTGATGGCCTCTTGATGGCTGCTGATATTTGCTGATGGCCTCTGGATGGCTGCTGGTATTTCCTGATGGCCTCTGGATGGCTGCTGATATTTCCTGATGGCCTCTGGATGGCTGCTGGTATTTCCTGATGGCCTCTGGATGGCTGCTGATATTTCCTGATGGCCTCTGGATGGCTGCTGATATTTCCTGATGGCCTCTGGATGGCTGCTGGTATTTCCTGATGGCCTCTGGATGGTTGCTGATATTTCCTGATGGCCTCTGGATGGCTGCTGATATTTCCTGATGGCCTCTGGATGGCTGCTGATATTTCCTGATGGCCTCTGGATGGCTGCTGATATTTCCTGATGGCCTCTGGATGGCTGCTGGTATTTCCTGATGGCCTCTGGATGGCTGCTGATATTTCCTGATGGCCTCTGGATGGTTGCTGATATTTCCTGATGGCCTCTGGATGGCTGCTGATATTTCCTGATGGCCTCTGGATGGCTGCTGATATTTCCTGATGGCCTCTGGATGGCTGCTGGTATTTCCTGATGGCCTCTGGATGGCTGCTGATATTTCCTGATGGCCTCTGGATGGCTGCTGATATTTGCTGATGGCCTCTGGATGGCTGCTGGTATTTCCTGATGGCCTCTGGATGGCTGCTGATATTTCCTGATGACCTCTGGATGGCTGCTGGTATTTCCTGATGGCCTCTGGATGGTTGCTGATATTTCCTGATGGCCTCTGGATGGCTGCTGATATTTCCTGATGGCCTCTGGATGGCTGCTGGTATTTCCTGATGGCCTCTGGATGGCTGCTGGTATTTCCTGATGGCCTCTGGATGGCTGCTGATATTTCCTGATGGCCTCTGGATGGCTGCTGATATTTCCTGATGGCCTCTGGATGGCTGCTGATATTTCCTGATGGCCTCTGGATGGCTGCTGATATTTCCTGATGGCCTCTGGATGGCTGCTGATATTTCCTGATGGCCTCTGGATGGCTGCTGATATTTCCTGATGGCCTCTGGATGGCTGCTGATATTTCCTGATGGCCTCTGGATGGCTGCTGATATTTCCTGATGGCCTCTGGATGGCTGCTGGTATTTCCTGATGGCCTCTGGATGGCTGCTTATATTTCCTGATGGCCTCTGAATGGCTGCTGATATTTCGTGATGGCCTCTGGATGGCTGCTGATATTTCCTGATGGCCTCTGGATGGCTGCTGATATTTCCTGATGGCCTCTGGATGGCTGCTGGTATTTCCTGATGGCCTCTGGATGGCTGCTGGTATTTCCTGATGGCCTCTGGATGGCTGCTGGTATTTCCTGATGGCCTCTGAATGGCTGCTGGTATTTCCTGATGGCCTCTGGATGGCTGCTGATATTTCCTGATGGCCTCTGGATGGCTGCTGGTATTTCCTGATGGCCTCTGGATGGCTGCTGATATTTCCTGATGGCCTCTGGATGGCTGCTGATATTTCCTGATGGCCTCTGGATGGCTGCTGATATTTCCTGATGGCCTCTGGAGGGCTGCTAGTATTTCCTGATGGCCTCTGGATGGCTGCTGATATTTCCTGATGGCCTCTGGATGGCTGCTGGTATTTCCTGATGGCCTCTGGATGGCTGCTGGTATTTCCTGATGGCCTCTGGATGGCTGCTGATATTTCCTGATGGCCTCTGGATGGCTGCTGATATTTCCTGATGGCCTTTGGATGGCTGCTGATATTTCCTGGTGGCCTCTGGATGGCTGCTGATATTTGCTGATGGCCTCTGGATGGCTGCTGGTATTTCCTGGTGGCCTCTGGATGGCTGCTGATATTTCCTGATGG
Source organism: Eutreptiella sp. 'Long Island Sound 2002' (assembly GCA_964036045.1). Lineage (NCBI taxonomy): Eukaryota > Euglenozoa > Euglenophyceae > Eutreptiales > Eutreptiaceae > Eutreptiella > Eutreptiella sp. 'Long Island Sound 2002'. Next base: position 9,206,175 of record OZ038399.1, on the reverse strand, counting down.
CCTCTGGATGGCTGCTGGTATTTCCTGATGGCCTCTGGATGGCTGCTGATATTTCCTGATGGCCTCTGGATGGCTGCTGATATTTCCTGATGGCCTCTGGATGGCTGCTGGTATTTCCTGATGGCCTCTGGATGGTTGCTGATATTTCCTGATGGCCTCTGGATGGCTGCTGATATTTCCTGATGGCCTCTGGATGGCTGCTGATATTTCGTGATGGCCTCTGGATGGCTGCTGATATTTCCTGATGGCCTCTGGATGGCTGCTGGTATTTCCTGATGGCCTCTGGATGGCTGCTGATATTTCCTGATGGCCTCTGGATGGTTGCTGATATTTCCTGATGGCCTCTGGATGGCTGCTGATATTTCCTGATGGCCTCTGGATGGCTGCTGATATTTCCTGATGGCCTCTGGATGGCTGCTGGTATTTCCTGATGGCCTCTGGATGGCTGCTGATATTTCCTGATGGCCTCTGGATGGCTGCTGATATTTCCTGATGGCCTCTGGATGGCTGCTGGTATTTCCTGATGGCCTCTGGATGGCTGCTGATATTTCCTGATGACCTCTGGATGGCTGCTGGTATTTCCTGATGGCCTCTGGATGGCTGCTGGTATTTCCTGATGGCCTCTGGATGGTTGCTGATATTTCCTGATGGCCTCTGGATGGCTGCTGATATTTCCTGATGGCCTCTGGATGGCTGCTGATATTTCCTGATGGCCTCTGGATGGCTGCTGATATTTCCTGATGGCCTCTGGATGGCTGCTGGTATTTCTTGATGGCCTCTGGATGGCTGCTGGTATTTCCTGATGGCCTCTGGATGGTTGCTGATATTTCCTGATGGCCTCTGGATGGCTGCTGATATTTCCTGATGGCCTCTGGATGGCTGCTGATATTTCCTGATGGCCTCTGGATGGCTGCTGGTATTTCCTGATGGCCTCTGGATGGCTGCTGATATTTCCTGATGGCCTCTGGATGGCTGCTGGTATTTCCTGATGGCCTCTGGATGGCTGCTGATATTTCCTGATGGCCTCTGGATGGCTGCTGATATTTCCTGATGGCCTCTGGATGGCTGCTGATATTTCCTGATGGCCTCTGGAGGGCTGCTAGTATTTCCTGATGGCCTCTGGATGGCTGCTGATATTTCCTGATGGCCTCTGGATGGCTGCTGGTATTTCCTGATGGCCTCTGGATGGCTGCTGGTATTTCCTGATGGCCTCTGGATGGCTGCTGATATTTCCTGATGGCCTCTGGATGGCTGCTGATATTTCCTGATGGCCTTTGGATGGCTGCTGATATTTCCTGATGGCCTCTGGATGGCTGCTGATATTTGCTGATGGCCTCTGGATGGCTGCTGGTATTTCCTAATGGCCTCTGGATGGCTGCTGATATTTCCTGATGGCCTCTGGATGGCTGCTGGTATTTCCTGATGGCCTCTGGATGGCTGCTGATATTTCCTGATGGCCTCTGGATGGCTGCTGATATTTCCTGATGGCCTCTGGATGGCTGCTGGTATTTCCTGATGGCCTCTGGATGGTTGCTGATATTTCCTGATGGCCTCTGGATGGCTGCTGATATTTCCTGATGGCCTCTGGATGGCTGCTGATATTTCGTGATGGCCTCTGGATGGCTGCTGATATTTCCTGATGGCCTCTGGATGGCTGCTGGTATTTCCTGATGGCCTCTGGATGGCTGCTGATATTTCCTGATGGCCTCTGGATGGTTGCTGATATTTCCTGATGGCCTCTGGATGGCTGCTGGTATTTCCTGATGGCCTCTGGATGGCTGCTGATATTTCCTGATGGCCTCTGGATGGCTGCTGATATTTCCTGATGGCCTCTGGATGGCTGCTGGTATTTCCTGATGGCCTCTGGATGGCTGCTGATATTTCCTGATGACCTCTGGATGGCTGCTGGTATTTCCTGATGGCCTCTGGATGGCTGCTGGTATTTCCTGATGGCCTCTGGATGGTTGCTGATATTTCCTGATGGCCTCTGGATGGCTGCTGATATTTCCTGATGGCCTCTGGATGGCTGCTGATATTTCCTGATGGCCTCTGGATGGCTGCTGATATTTCCTGATGGCCTCTGGATGGCTGCTGGTATTTCTTGATGGCCTCTGGATGGCTGCTGATATTTCCTGATGGCCTCTGGATGGTTGCTGATATTTCCTGATGGCCTCTGGATGGCTGCTGATATTTCCTGATGGCCTCTGGATGGCTGCTGATATTTCCTGATGGCCTCTGGATGGCTGCTAGTATTTCCTGATGGCCTCTGGATGGCTGCTGATATTTCCTGATGGCCTCTGGATGGCTGCTGATATTTCCTGATGGCCTCTGGATGGCTGCTGGTATTTCCTGATGGCCTCTGGATGGCTGCTGATATTTCCTGATGACCTCTGGATGGCTGCTGGTATTTCCTGATGGCCTCTGGATGGCTGCTGGTATTTCCTGATGGCCTCTGGATGGCTGCTGATATTTCTGGATGGCTGCTGGTATTTCCTGATGGCCTCTGGATGGCTGCTGGTATTTCCTGATGGCCTCTGGATGGCTGCTGATATTTCCTGATGGCCTCTGGATGGCTGCTGATATTTCCTGATGGCCTCTGGATGGCTGCTGGTATTTCCTGATGGCCTCTGGATGGCTGCTGGTATTTCCTGATGGCCTCTGGATGGCTGCTGATATTTCCTGATGACCTCTGGATGGCTGCTGATATTTCCTGATGGCCTCTGGATGGCTGCTGGTATTTCCTGATGGCCTCTGGATGGCTGCTGGTATTTCCTGATGGCCTCTGGATGGCTGCTGGTATTTCCTGATGGCCTCTGGATGGCTGCTGATATTTCATGATGGCCTCTGGATGGCTGCTGGTATTTCCTGATGGCCTCTGGATGGCTGCTGATATTTCCTGATGGCCTCTGGATGGCTGCTGGTATTTCCTGATGGCCTCTGGATGGCTGCTGATATTTCCTGATGGCCTCTGGATGGCTGCTGGTATTTCCTGATGGCCTCTGGATGGCTGCTGATATTTCCTGATGGCCTCTGGATGGCTGCTGATATTTCCTGATGGCCTCCGGATGGCTGCTGATATTTCCTGATGGCCTCTGGATGGCTGCTGGTATTTCCTGATGGCCTCTGGATGGCTGCTGGTATTTCCTGATGGCCTCTGGATGGCTGCTGGTATTTCCTGATGACCTCTGGATGGCTGCTGATATTTCCTGATGGCCTCTGGATGGCTGCTGATATTTCCTGATGGCCTCTGGATGGCTGCTGATATTTCCTGATGGCCTCTGGATGGTTGCTGGTATTTCCTGATGGCCTCTGGATGGCTGCTGGTATTTCCTGATGGCCTCTGGATGGCTGCTGGTATTTCCTGATGGCCTCTGGATGGCTGCTGGTATTTCGTGATGGCCTCTGGATGGCTGCTGATATTTCCTGATGGCCTCTGGATGGCTGCTGGTATTTCCTGATGGCCTCTGGATGGTTGCTGATATTTCCTGATGGCCTCTGGATGGCTGCTGATATTTCCTGATGGCCTCTGGATGGCTGCTGATATTTCCTGATGGCCTCTGGATGGCTGCTGGTATTTCCTGATGGCCTCTGGATGGCTGCTGATATTTCTTGATGGCCTCTGGATGGTTGCTGGTATTTCTTGATGGCCTCTGGATGGCTGTTGATATTTCCTGATGGCCTCTGCATGGTTGCTGGTATTTCCTGATGGCCTCTGGATGGTTGCTGATATTTCCTGATGGCCTCTGGATGGCTGCTGATATTTCCTGATGGCCTCTGGATGGCTACTGGTATTTCCTGATGGCCTCTGGATGGCTGATGGTATTTCCTGATGGCCTCTGGATGGCTGCTGATATTTCCTGATGGCCTCTGGATGGCTGCTGGTATTTCCTGATGGCCTCTGGATGGCTGCTGATATTTCCTGATGGCCTCTGGATGGCTGCTGATATTTCCTGATGGCCTCTGGATGGCTGTTGGTATTTCCTGATGGCCTCTGGATGGCTGCTGGTATTTCCTGATGGCCTCTGGATGGCTGCTGGTATTTCCTGATGGCCTCTGGATGGCTGCTGGTATTTCCTGATGGCCTCTGGATGGTTGCTGATATTTCCTGATGGCCTCTGGATGGCTGCTGATATTTCCTGATGGCCTCTGGATGGCTGCTGATATTTCCTGATGGCCTCTGGATGGCTGTTGATATTTCCTGATGGCCTCTGGATGGTTGCTGGTATTTCCTGATGGCCTCTGGATGGCTGCTGATATTTCCTGGTGGCCTCTGGATGGCTGTTGATATTTCCTGATGGCCTCTGGATGGTTGCTGGTATTTCCTGATGGCCTCTGGATGGCTGTTGATATTTCCTGATGGCCTCTGCATGGTTGCTGGTATTTCCTGATGGCCTCTGGATGGCTGCTGATATTTCCTGATGGCCTCTGGATGGCTGCTGATATTTCCTGATGGCCTCTGGATGGCTACTGGTATTTCCTGATGGCCTCTGGATGGCTGCTGGTATTTCCTGATGGCCTCTGGATGGCTGCTGATATTTCCTGATGGCCTCTGGATGGCTGCTGGTATTTCCTGATGGCCTCTGGATGGCTGCTGATATTTCCTGATGGCCTCTGGATGGCTGTTGGTATTTCCTGATGGCCTCTGGATGGCTGCTGGTATTTCCTGATGGCCTCTGGATGGCTGCTGGTATTTCCTGATGGCCTCTAGATGGTTGCTGATATTTCCTGATGGCCTCTGGATGGTTGCTGATATTTCCTGATGGCCTCTGGATGGCTGCTGGTATTTCCTGATGGCCTCTGGATGGCTGCTGGTATTTCCTGATGGCCTCTGGATGGTTGCTGATATTTCCTGATGGCCTCTGGATGGCTGCTGATATTTCCTGATGGCCTCTGGATGGCTGCTGGTATTTCTTGATGGCCTCTGGACTGCTGCTGGTATTTCCTGATGGCCTCTGGATGGCTGTTGATATTTCCTGATGGCCTCTGGATGGCTGCTGGTATTTCCTGATGGCCTCTGGATGGCTGCTGGTATTTCCTGATGGCCTCTGGATGGCTGCTGGTATTTCCTGATGGCCTCTGGATGGTTGCTGATATTTCCTGATGGCCTCTGGATGGCTGCTGATATTTCCTGATGGCCTCTGGATGGCTGCTGATATTTCCTGATGGCCTCTGGATGGCTGTTGATATTTCCTGATGGCCTCTGGATGGTTGCTGGTATTTCCTGATGGCCTCTGGATGGTTGCTGATATTTCCTGATGGCCTCTGGATGGCTGCTGATATTTCCTGATGGCCTCTGGATGGCTGCTGATATTTCCTGATGGCCTCTGGATGGCTGCTGGTATTTCCTGATGGCCTCTGGATGGCTGCTGATATTTCCTGATGGCCTCTGGATGGTTGCTGATATTTCCTGATGGCCTCTGGATGGCTGCTGGTATTTCCTGATGGCCTCTGGATGGCTGCTGGTATTTCCTGATGGCCTCTCGATGGTTGCTGATATTTCCTGATGGCCACTGGATGGCTGCTGGTATTTCCTGGTGGCCTCTGGATGGCTGCTGATATTTCCTGATGGCCTCTGGATGGCTGCTGATATTTCCTGATGGCCTCTGGATGGCTGCTGGTATTTCCTGATGGCCTCTGGATGGCTGCTGGTATTTCCTGATGGCCTCTGGATGGCTGCTGATATTTCCTGATGGCCTCAGGATGGTTGCTGATATTTCCTGATGGCCTCTGGATGGCTGCTGGTATTTCCTGATGGCCTCTGGATGGCTGCTGGTATTTCCTGATGGCCTCTGGATGGTTGCTGATATTTCCTGATGGCCTCTGGATGGCTGCTGGTATTTCCTGATGGCCTCTGGATGGCTGCTGGTATTTCCTGATGGCCTCTAGATGGTTGCTGATATTTCCTGATGGCCTCTGGATGGTTGCTGATATTTCCTGATGGCCTCTGGATGGCTGCTGGTATTTCCTGATGGCCTCTGGATGGCTGCTGGTATTTCCTGATGGCCTCTGGATGGTTGCTGATATTTCCTGATGGCCTCTGGATGGCTGCTGATATTTCCTGATGGCCTCTGGATGGCTGCTGGTATTTCTTGATGGCCTCTGGACTGCTGCTGGTATTTCCTGATGGCCTCTGGATGGCTGTTGATATTTCCTGATGGCCTCTGGATGGCTGCTGGTATTTCCTGATGGCCTCTGGATGGCTGCTGGTATTTCCTGATGGCCTCTGGATGGCTGCTGGTATTTCCTGATGGCCTCTGGATGGTTGCTGATATTTCCTGATGGCCTCTGGATGGCTGCTGATATTTCCTGATGGCCTCTGGATGGCTGCTGATATTTCCTGATGGCCTCTGGATGGCTGTTGATATTTCCTGATGGCCTCTGGATGGTTGCTGGTATTTCCTGATGGCCTCTGGATGGTTGCTGATATTTCCTGATGGCCTCTGGATGGCTGCTGATATTTCCTGATGGCCTCTGGATGGCTGCTGATATTTCCTGATGGCCTCTGGATGGCTGCTGGTATTTCCTGATGGCCTCTGGATGGCTGCTGATATTTCCTGATGGCCTCTGGATGGTTGCTGATATTTCCTGATGGCCTCTGGATGGCTGCTGGTATTTCCTGATGGCCTCTGGATGGCTGCTGGTATTTCCTGATGGCCTCTCGATGGTTGCTGATATTTCCTGATGGCCACTGGATGGCTGCTGGTATTTCCTGGTGGCCTCTGGATGGCTGCTGATATTTCCTGATGGCCTCTGGATGGCTGCTGATATTTCCTGATGGCCTCTGGATGGCTGCTGGTATTTCCTGATGGCCTCTGGATGGCTGCTGGTATTTCCTGATGGCCTCTGGATGGCTGCTGATATTTCCTGATGGCCTCAGGATGGTTGCTGATATTTCCTGATGGCCTCTGGATGGCTGCTGGTATTTCCTGATGGCCTCTGGATGGCTGCTGGTATTTCCTGATGGCCTCTAGATGGTTGCTGATATTTCCTGATGGCCTCTGGATGGCTGCTGGTATTTCCTGATGGCCTCTGGATGGCTGCTGATATTTCCTGATGGCCTCTGGATGGTTGCTGATATTTCCTGATGGCCTCTGGATGGCTGCTGATATTTCCTGATGGCCTCTGGATGGCTGCTGGTATTTCCTGATGGCCTCTGGATGGCTGCTGGTATTTCCTGATGGCCTCTGGATGGCTGCTGATATTTCCTGATGGCCTCTGGATGGCTGCTGATATTTCCTGATGGCCTCTGGATGGCTGCTGATATTTCCTGGTGGCCTCTGGATGGCTGCTGATATTTCCTGATGGCCTCTGGATGGCTGCTGATATTTCCTGATGGCCTCTGGATGGCTGCTGGTATTTCCTGATGGCCTCTGGATGGCTGCTGATATTTCCTGATGGCCTCTGGATGGCTGCTGATATTTCCTGATGGCCTCTGGATGGCTGCCGATATTTCCTGATGGCCTCTGGATGGCTGCTGATATTTCCTGATGGCCTCTGGATGGCTGCTGATATTTCCTGATGGCCTCTGGATGGCTGCTGATATTTCCTGATGGCCTCTGGATGGCTGCTGGTATTTCTTGATGGCCTCTGGATGGCTGCTGATATTTCCTGATGGCCTCTGGATGGCTGCTGGTATTTCCTGATGGCCTCCGGATGGCTGCTGGTATTTCCTGATGGCCTCTGGATGGCTGCTGATATTTCCTGATGGCCTCTGGATGGCTGCTGATATTTCCTGATGGCCTCTGGATGGCTGCTGATATTTCCTGATGGCCTCTGGATGGTTGCTGGTATTTCCTGATGGCCTCTGGATGGTTGCTGATATTTCCTGATGGCCTCTGGATGGCTGCTGATATTTCCTGATGGCCTCTGGATGGCTGCTGGTATTTCCTGATGGCCTCTGGATGGCTGCTGATATTTCCTGGTGGCCTCTGGATGGCTGCTCATATTTCCTGGTGGCCTCTGGATGGTTGCTGATATTTCCTGATGGCCTCTGGATGGCTGCTGGTATTTCCTGATGGCCTCTGGATGGCTGCTGGTATTTCCTGATGGCCTCTGGATGGCTGCTGGTATTTCCTGATGGCCTCTGGATGGCTGCTGGTATTTCCTGATGGCCTCTGGATGGCTGCTGATATTTCCTGATGGCCTCTGGATGGCTGCTGGTATTTCCTGATGGCCTCTGGATGGCTGCTGATATTTCCTGATGGCCTCTGGATGGCTGCTGATATTTCCTGATGGCCTCTGGATGGCTGCTGATATTTCCTGATGGCCTCTGGATGGCTGCTGGTATTTCCTGATGGCCTCTGGATGGCTGCTGGTATTTCCTGATGGCCTCTGGATGGCTGCTGATATTTCCTGATGGCCTCTGGATGGCTGCTGATATTTCCTGATGGCCTCTGGATGGCTGCTGGTATTTCCTGATGGCCTCTGGATGGCTGCTGATATTTCCTGATGGCCTCTGGATGGTTGCTGATATTTCCTGATGGCCTCTGGATGGCTGCTGATATTTCCTGATGGCCTCTGGATGGCTGCTGATATTTCCTGATGGCCTCTGGATGGCTGCTGATATTTCCTGATGGCCTCTGGATGGCTGCTGATATTTCCTGATGGCCTCTGGATGGCTGCTGGTATTTCCTGATGGCCTCTGGATGGCTGCTGGTATTTCCTAATGGCCTCTGGATGGCTGCTGGTATTTCCTGATGGCCTCTGGATGGTTGCTGATATTTCCTGATGGCCTCTGGATGGCTGCTGATATTTCCTGATGGCCTCTGGATGGCTGCTGGTATTTCCTGATGGCCTCTGGATGGCTGCTGGTATTTCCTGATGGCCTCTGGATGGTTGCTGATATTTCCTGATGGCCTCTGGATGGCTGCTGATATTTCCTGATGGCCTCTGGATGGCTGCTGATATTTCCTGATGGCCTCTGGATGGCTGCTGGTATTTCCTGATGGCCTCTGGATGGCTGCTGATATTTCCTGATGGCCTCTGGATGGCTGCTGATATTTCCTGATGGCCTCTGGATGGCTGCTGATATTTCCTGGTGGCCTGTGGATGGCTGCTGATATTTCCTGATGGCCTCTGGATGGCTGCTGATATTTCCTGATGGCCTCTGGATGGCTGCTGGTATTTCCTGATGGCCTCTGGATGGCTGCTGATATTTCCTGGTGGCCTCTGGATGGCTGCTGATATTTCCTGATGGCCTCTGGATGGCTGCTGATATTTCCTGATGGCCTCTGGATGGCTGCTGATATTTCCTGATGGCCTCTGGATGGCTGCTGATATTTCCTGATGGCCTCTGGATGGCTGCTGATATTTCCTGATGGCCTCTGGATGGCTGCTGGTATTTCCTGATGGCCTCTGGATGGCTGCTGATATTTCCTGATGGCCTCTGGATGGCTGCTGGTATTTCCTGATGGCCTCTGGATGGCTGCTGGTATTTCCTGATGGCCTCTGGATGGCTGCTGATATTTCCTGATGGCCTCTGGATGGCTGCTGATATTTCCTGATGGCCTCTGGATGGCTGCTGATATTTCCTGATGGCCTCTGGATGGTTGCTGGTATTTCCTGATGGCCTCTGGATGGTTGCTGATATTTCCTGATGGCCTCTGGATGGCTGCTGATATTTCCTGATGGCCTCTGGATGGCTGCTGGTATTTCCTGATGGCCTCTGGATGGCTGCTGATATTTCCTGATGGCCTCTGGATGGCTGCTCATATTTCCTGATGGCCTCTGGATGGTTGCTGATATTTCCTGATGGCCTCTGGATGGCTGCTGGTATTTCCTGATGGCCTCTGGATGGCTGCTGGTATTTCCTGATGGCCTCTGGATGGCTGCTGGTATTTCCTGATGGCCTCTGGATGGCTGCTGGTATTTCCTGATGGCCTCTGGATGGCTGCTGATATTTCCTGATGGCCTCTGGATGGCTGCTGATATTTCCTGATGGCCTCTGGATGGCTGCTGATATTTCCTGATGGCCTCTGGATGGTTGCTGGTATTTCCTGATGGCCTCTGGATGGTTGCTGATATTTCCTGATGGCCTCTGGATGGCTGCTGATATTTCCTGATGGCCTCTGGATGGCTGCTGGTATTTCCTGATGGCCTCTGGATGGCTGCTGATATTTCCTGGTGGCCTCTGGATGGCTGCTCATATTTCCTGATGGCCTCTGGATGGTTGCTGATATTTCCTGATGGCCTCTGGATGGCTGCTGGTATTTCCTGATGGCCTCTGGATGGCTGCTGGTATTTCCTGATGGCCTCTGGATGGCTGCTGGTATTTCCTGATGGCCTCTGGATGGCTGCTGGTATTTCCTGATGGCCTCTGGATGGCTGCTGATATTTCCTGATGGCCTCTGGATGGCTGCTGGTATTTCCTGATGGCCTCTGGATGGCTGCTGATATTTCCTGATGGCCTCTGGATGGCTGCTGATATTTCCTGATGGCCTCTGGATGGCTGCTGGTATTTCCTGATGGCCTCTGGATGGCTGCTGATATTTCCTGATGGCCTCTGGATGGCTGCTGATATTTCCTGATGGCCTCTGGATGGCTGCTGGTATTTCCTGATGGCCTCTGGATGGCTGCTGATATTTCCTGATGGCCTCTGGATGGCTGCTCATATTTCCTGATGGCCTCTGGATGGTTGCTGATATTTCCTGATGGCCTCTGGATGGCTGCTGGTATTTCCTGATGGCCTCTGGATGGCTGCTGGTATTTCCTGATGGCCTCTGGATGGCTGCTGGTACTTCCTGATGGCCTCTGGATGGCTGCTGGTATTTCCTGATGGCCTCTGGATGGCTGCTGATATTTCCTGATGGCCTCTGGATGGCTGCTGATATTTCCTGATGGCCTCTGGATGGCTGCTGATATTTCCTGATGGCCTCTGGATGGTTGCTGGTATTTCCTGATGGCCTCTGGATGGTTGCTGATATTTCCTGATGGCCTCTGGATGGCTGCTGATATTTCCTGATGGCCTCTGGATGGCTGCTGGTATTTCCTGATGGCCTCTGGATGGCTGCTGATATTTCCTGGTGGCCTCTGGATGGCTGCTCATATTTCCTGATGGCCTCTGGATGGTTGCTGATATTTCCTGATGGCCTCTGGATGGCTGCTGGTATTTCCTGATGGCCTCTGGATGGCTGCTGGTATTTCCTGATGGCCTCTGGATGCTTGCTGGTATTTCCTGATGGCCTCTGGATGGCTGCTGATATTTCCTGATGGCCTCTGGATGGCTGCTGGTATTTCCTGATGGCCTCTGGATGGCTGCTGATATTTCCTGATGGCCTCTGGATGGCTGCTGATATTTCCTGATGGCCTCTGGATGGCTGCTGATATTTCCTGATGGCCTCTGGATGGCTGCTGGTATTTCCTGATGGCCTCTGGATGGCTGCTGATATTTCCTGATGGCCTCTGGATGGCTGCTGATATTTCCTGATGGCCTCTGGATGGCTGCTGATATTTCCTGATGGCCTCTGGATGGCTGCTGATATTTCCTGATGGCCTCTGGATGGCTGCTGATATTTCCTGATGGCCTCTGGATGGCTGCTGATATTTCCTGATGGCCTCTGGATGGCTGCTGATATTTCCTGATGGCCTCTGGATGGCTGCTGATATTTCCTGATGGCCTCTGGATGGCTGCTGGTATTTCCTGATGGCCTCTGGATGGCTGCTGGTATTTCCTAATGGCCTCTGGATGGCTGCTGGTATTTCCTGATGGCCTCTGGATGGTTGCAGATATTTCCTGATGGCCTCTGGATGGCTGCTGATATTTCCTGATGGCCTCTGGATGGCTGCTGGTATTTCCTGATGGCCTCTGGATGGCTGCTGGTATTTCCTGATGGCCTCTGGATGGTTGCTGATATTTCCTGATGGCCTCTGGATGGCTGCTGATATTTCCTGATGGCCTCTGGATGGCTGCTGATATTTCCTGATGGCCTCTGGATGGCTGCTGGTATTTCCTGATGGCCTCTGGATGGCTGCTGATATTTCCTGATGGCCTCTGGATGGCTGCTGATATTTCCTGATGGCCTCTGGATGGCTGCTGATATTTCCTGGTGGTCTGTGGATGGCTGCTGATATTTCCTGATGGCCTCTGGATGGCTGCTGATATTTCCTGATGGCCTCTGGATGGCTGCTGGTATTTCCTGATGGCCTCTGGATGGCTGCTGATATTTCCTGATGGCCTCTGGATGGCTGCTGATATTTCCTGATGGCCTCTGGATGGCTGCTGATATTTCCTGATGGCCTCTGGATGGTTGCTGGTATTTCCTGATGGCCTCTGGATGGCTGCTGATATTTCCTGATGGCCTCTGGATGGCTGCTGATATTTCCTGATGGCCTCTGGATGGCTGCTGGTATTTCCTGATGGCCTCTGGATGGCTGCTGATATTTCCTGATGGCCTCTGGATGGCTGCTCATATTTCCTGATGGCCTCTGGATGGTTGCTGATATTTCCTGATGGCCTCTGGATGGCTGCTGGTATTTCCTGATGGCCTCTGGATGGCTGCTGGTATTTCCTGATGGCCTCTGGATGGCTGCTGGTATTTCCTGATGGCCTCTGGATGGCTGCTGGTATTTCCTGATGGCCTCTGGATGGCTGCTGATATTTCCTGATGGCCTCTGGATGGCTGCTGGTATTTCCTGATGGCCTCTGGATGGCTGCTGATATTTCCTGATGGCCTCTGGATGGCTGCTGGTATTTCCTGATGGCCTCTGGATGGCTGCTGATATTTCCTGATGGCCTCTGGATGGCTGCTGAAATTTCCTGATGGCCTCTGGATGGCTGCTGATATTTCCTGATGGCCTCTGGATGGTTGCTGGTATTTCCTGATGGCCTCTGGATGGCTGCTGGTATTTCCTGATGGCCTCTGGATGGCTGCTGATATTTCCTGATGGCCTCTGGATGGCTGCTGATATTTCCTGATGGCCTCTGGATGGCTGCTGATATTTCCTGGTGGTCTGTGGATGGCTGCTGATATTTCCTGATGGCCTCTGGATGGCTGCTGGTATTTCCTGATGGCCTCTGGATGGTTGCTGATATTTCCTGATGGCCTCTGGATGGCTGCTGATATTTCCTGATGGCCTCTGGATGGCTGCTGATATTTCCTGATGGCCTCTGGATGGCTGCTGGTATTTCCTGATGGCCTCTGGATGGCTGCTGATATTTCCTGATGGCCTCTGGATGGCTGCTGATATTTCCTGATGGCCTCTGGATGGCTGCTGATATTTCCTGGTGGTCTGTGGATGGCTGCTGATATTTCCTGATGGCCTCTGGATGGCTGCTGATATTTCCTGATGGCCTCTGGATGGCTGCTGGTATTTCCTGATGGCCTCTGGATGGCTGCTGATATTTCCTGATGGCCTCTGGATGGCTGCTGATATTTCCTGATGGCCTCTGGATGGCTGCTGATATTTCCTGATGGCCTCTGGATGGCTGCTGATATTTCCTGATGGCCTCTGGATGGCTGCTGATATTTCCTGATGGCCTCTGGATGGCTGCTGATATTTCCTGATGGCCTCTGGATGGTTGCTGGTATTTCCTGATGGCCTCTGGATGGCTGCTGATATTTCCTGATGGCCTCTGGATGGCTGCTGATATTTCCTGATGGCCTCTGGATGGCTGCTGGTATTTCCTGATGGCCTCTGGATGGCTGCTGATATTTCCTGATGGCCTCTGGATGGCTGCTCATATTTCCTGATGGCCTCTGGATGGTTGCTGATATTTCCTGATGGCCTCTGGATGGCTGCTGGTATTTCCTGATGGCCTCTGGATGGCTGCTGGTATTTCCTGATGGCCTCTGGATGGCTGCTGGTATTTCCTGATGGCCTCTGGATGGCTGCTGGTATTTCCTGATGGCCTCTGGACGGCTGCTGATATTTCCTGATGGCCTCTGGATGGCTGCTGGTATTTCCTGATGGCCTCTGGATGGCTGCTGATATTTCCTGATGGCCTCTGGATGGCTGCTGGTATTTCCTGATGGCCTCTGGATGGCTGCTAATATTTCCTGATGGCCTCTGGATGGCTGCTGAAATTTCCTGATGGCCTCTGGATGGCTGCTGATATTTCCTGATGGCCTCTGGATGGTTGCTGGTATTTCCTGATGGCCTCTGGATGGCTGCTGGTATTTCCTGATGGCCTCTGGATGGCTGCTGATATTTCCTGATGGCCTCTGGATGGCTGCTGATATTTCCTGATGGCCTCTGGATGGCTGCTGGTATTTCCTGATGGCCTCTGGATGGCTGCTGATATTTCCTGATGGCCTCTGGATGGCTGCTGATATTTCCTGATGGCCTCTGGATGGCTGCTGATATTTCCTGATGGCCTCTGGATGGCTGCTGATATTTCCTGATGGCCTCTGGATGGCTGCTGATATTTCCTGATGGCCTCTGGATGGCTGCTGATATTTCCTGATGGCCTCTGGATGGCTGCTGGTATTTCCTGATGGCCTCTGGATGGCTGCTGGTATTTCCTGATGGCCTCTGGATGGCTGCTGGTATTTCCTGATGGCCTCTGGATGGTTGCTGATATTTCCTGATGGCCTCTGGATGGCTGCTGATATTTCCTGATGGCCTCTGGATGGCTGCTGGTATTTCCTGATGGCCTCTGGATGGCTGCTGGTATTTCCTGATGGCCTCTGAATGGTTGCTGGTATTTCCTGATGGCCTCTGGATGGCTGCTGATATTTCCTGATGGCCTCTGGATGGCTGCTGATATTTCCTGATGGCCTCTGGATGGCTGCTGATATTTCCTGGTGGCCTCTGGATGGCTGCTGATATTTCCTGATGGCCTCTGGATGGCTGCTGATATTTCCTGATGGCCTCTGGATGGTTGCTGGTATTTCCTGATGGCCTCTGGATGGCTGCTGATATTTCCTGATGGCCTCTGGATGGCTGCTGATATTTCCTGATGGCCTCTGGATGGCTGCTGGTATTTCCTGATGGCCTCTGGATGGCTGCTGATATTTCCTGATGGCCTCTGGATGGCTGCTCATATTTCCTGATGGCCTCTGGATGGTTGCTGATATTTCCTGATGGCCTCTGGATGGCTGCTGGTATTTCCTGATGGCCTCTGGATGGCTGCTGGTATTTCCTGATGGCCTCTGGATGGCTGCTGGTATTTCCTGATGGCCTCTGGATGGCTGCTGGTATTTCCTGATGGCCTCTGGATGGCTGCTGATATTTCCTGATGGCCTCTGGATGGCTGCTGGTATTTCCTGATGGCCTCTGGATGGCTGCTGATATTTCCTGATGGCCTCTGGATGGCTGCTGGTATTTCCTGATGGCCTCTGGATGGCTGCTGATATTTCCTGATGGCCTCTGGATGGCTGCTGAAATTTCCTGATGGCCTCTGGATGGCTGCTGATATTTCCTGATGGCCTCTGGATGGTTGCTGGTATTTCGTGATGGCCTCTGGATGGCTGCTGGTATTTCCTGATGGCCTCTGGATGGCTACTGATATTTCCTGATGGCCTCTGGATGGCTGCTGATATTTCCTGATGGCCTCTGGATGGCTGCTGGTATTTCCTGATGGCCTCTGGATGGCTGCTGATATTTCCTGATGGCCTCTGGATGGCTGCTGATATTTCCTGATGGCCTCTGGATGGCTGCTGATATTTCCTGATGGCCTCTGGATGGCTGCTGATATTTCCTGATGGCCTCTGGATGGCTGCTGATATTTCCTGATGGCCTCTGGATGGCTGCTGATATTTCCTGATGGCCTCTGGATGGCTGCTGATATTTCCTGATGGCCTCTGGATGGCTGCTGGTATTTCCTGATGGCCTCTGGATGGCTGCTGGTATTTCCTGATGGCCTCTGGATGGTTGCTGATATTTCCTGATGGCCTCTGGATGGCTGCTGGTATTTCCTGGTGGCCTCTGGATGGCTGCTGATATTTCCTGATGGCCTCTGGATGGCTGCTGATATTTCCTGGTGGTCTGTGGATGGCTGCTGATATTTCCTGATGGCCTCTGGATGGCTGCTGATATTTCCTGATGGCCTCTGGATGGCTGCTGGTATTTCCTGATGGCCTCTGGATGGCTGCTGATATTTCCTGATGGCCTCTGGATGGCTGCTGATATTTCCTGATGGCCTCTGGATGGCTGCTGATATTTCCTGATGGCCTCTGGATGGCTGCTGATATTTCCTGATGGCCTCTGGATGGCTGCTGATATTTCCTGATGGCCTCTGGATGGCTGCTGATATTTCCTGATGGCCTCTGGATGGTTGCTGGTATTTCCTGATGGCCTCTGGATGGCTGCTGATATTTCCTGATGGCCTCTGGATGGCTGCTGATATTTCCTGATGGCCTCTGGATGGCTGCTGGTATTTCCTGATGGCCTCTGGATGGCTGCTGATATTTCCTGATGGCCTCTGGATGGCTGCTCATATTTCCTGATGGCCTCTGGATGGTTGCTGATATTTCCTGATGG
Organism: Eutreptiella sp. 'Long Island Sound 2002'; assembly: GCA_964036045.1. Lineage (NCBI taxonomy): Eukaryota > Euglenozoa > Euglenophyceae > Eutreptiales > Eutreptiaceae > Eutreptiella > Eutreptiella sp. 'Long Island Sound 2002'. Next base: position 9,189,756 of record OZ038399.1, on the reverse strand, counting down.
CCTCTGGATGGCTGCTGGTATTTCTTGATGGCCTCTGGATGGCTGCTGGTATTTCCTGATGGCCTCTGGATGGCTGCTGGTATTTCCTGATGGCCTCTGGATGGCTGCTGGTATTTCCTGATGGCCTCTGGATGGCTGCTGATATTTCCTGATGGCCTCTGGATGGCTGCTGGTATTTCCTGATGGCCTCTGGATGGCTGCTGATATTTCCTGATGGCCTCTGGATGGCTGCTGGTATTTCCTGGTGGCCTCTGGATGGCTGCTGATATTTCCTGATGGCCTCTGGATGGCTGCTGAAATTTCCTGATGGCCTCTGGATGGCTGCTGATATTTCCTGATGGCCTCTGGATGGTTGCTGGTATTTCCTGATGGCCTCTGGATGGCTGCTGGTATTTCCTGATGGCCTCTGGATGGCTGCTGATATTTCCTGATGGCCTCTGGATGGCCGCTGATATTTCCTGATGGCCTCTGGATGGCTGCTGGTATTTCCTGATGGCCTCTGGATGGCTGCTGATATTTCCTGATGGCCTCTGGATGGCTGCTGATATTTCCTGATGGCCTCTGGATGGCTGCTGATATTTCCTGATGGCCTCTGGATGGCTGCTGATATTTCCTGATGGCCTCTGGATGGCTGCTGATATTTCCTGGTGGCCTCTGGATGGCTGCTGATATTTCCTGATGGCCTCTGGATGGCTGCTGGTATTTCCTGATGGCCTCTGGATGGCTGCTGGTATTTCCTGATGGCCTCTGGATGGCTGCTGGTATTTCCTGATGGCCTCTGGATGGTTGCTGATATTTCCTGATGGCCTCTGGATGGCTGCTGATATTTCCTGATGGCCTCTGGATGGCTGCTGGTATTTCCTGATGGCCTCTGGATGGCTGCTGGTATTTCCTGATGGCCTCTGAATGGTTGCTGATATTTCCTGATGGCCTCTGGATGGCTGCTGATATTTCCTGATGGCCTCTGGATGGCTGCTGATATTTCCTGATGGCCTCTGGATGGCTGCTGGTATTTCCTGATGGCCTCTGGATGGCTGCTGATATTTCCTGATGGCCTCTGGATGGCTGCTGATATTTCCTGATGGCCTCTGGATGGCTGCTGATATTTCCTGGTGGCCTCTGGATGGCTGCTGATATTTCCTGATAGCCTCTGGATGGCTGCTGATATTTCCTGATGGCCTCTGGATGGCTGCTGGTATTTCCTGATGGCCTCTGGATGGCTGCTGATATTTCCTGATGGCCTCTGGATGGCTGCTGATATTTCCTGATGGCCTCTAGATGGCTGCTGATATTTCCTGATGGCCTCTGGATGGCTGCTGATATTTCCTGATGGCCTCTGGATGGCTGCTGATATTTCCTGATGGCCTCTGGATGGCTGCTGATATTTCCTGATGGCCTCTGGATGGCTGCTGGTATTTCCTGATGGCCTCTGGATGGCTGCTGATATTTCCTGATGGCCTCTGGATGGCTGCTGGTATTTCCTGATGGCCTCTGGATGGCTGCTGGTATTTCCTGATGGCCTCTGGATGGCTGCTGATATTTCCTGATGGCCTCTGGATGGCTGCTGATATTTCCTGATGGCCTCTGGATGGCTGCTGATATTTCCTGATGGCCTCTGGATGGTTGCTGGTATTTCCTGATGGCCTCTGGATGGTTGCTGATATTTCCTGATGGCCTCTGGATGGCTGCTGATATTTCCTGATGGCCTCTGGATGGCTGCTGGTATTTCCTGATGGCCTCTGGATGGTTGCTGATATTTCCTGATGGCCTCTGGATGGCTGCTCATATTTCCTGATGGCCTCTGGATGGTTGCTGATATTTCCTGATGGCCTTTGGATGGCTGCTGGTATTTCCTGATGGCCTCTGGATGGCTGCTGGTATTTCCTGATGGCCTCTGGATGGCTGCTGGTATTTCCTGATGGCCTCTGGATGGCTGCTGGTATTTCCTAATGGCCTCTGGATGGCTGCTGATATTTCCTGATGGCCTCTGGATGGCTGCTGGTATTTCCTGATGGCCTCTGGATGGCTGCTGATATTTCCTGATGGCCTCTGGATGGCTGCTGATATTTCCTGATGGCCCCTGGATGGCTGCTGGTATTTCCTGATGGCCTCTGGATGGCTGCTGGTATTTCCTGATGGCCTCTGGATGGCTGCTGGTATTTCCTGATGGCCTCTGGATGGCTGCTGATATTTCCTGATGGCCTCTGGATGGCTGCTGATATTTCCTGATGGCCTCTGGATGGCTGCTGGTATTTCCTGATGGCCTCTGGATGGCTGCTGATATTTCCTGATGGCCTCTGGATGGCTGCTGATATTTCCTGATGGCCTCTGGATGGCTGCTGATATTTCCTGATGGCCTCTGGATGGCTGCTGATATTTCCTGATGGCCTCTGGATGGCTGCTAATATTTCCTGATGGCCTCTGGATGGCTGCTGATATTTCCTGATGGCCTCTGGATGGCTGCTGGTATTTCCTGATGGCCTCTGGATGGTTGCTGATATTTCCTGATGGCCTGTGGATGGCTGCTGGTATTTCTTGATGGCCTCTGGATGGCTGCTGATATTTCCTGATGGCCTCTGGATGGTTGCTGGTATTTCCTGATGGCCTCTGGATGGTTGCTGATATTTCCTGATGGCCTCTGGATGGCTGCTGATATTTCCTGATGGCCTCTGGATGGCTGCTGGTATTTCCTGATGGCCTCTGGATGGCTGCTGATATTTCCTGATGGCCTCTGGATGGCTGCTCATATTTCCTGATGGCCTCTGGATGGTTGCTGATATTTCCTGATGGCCTCTGGATGGCTGCTGGTATTTCCTGATGGCCTCTGGATGGCTGCTGGTATTTCCTGATGGCCTCTGGATGGTCGCTGATATTTCCTGATGGCCTCTGGATGGCTGCTGGTATTTCCTGATGGCCTCTGGATGGCTGCTGATATTTCCTGATGGCCTCTGGATGGCTGCTGATATTTCCTGATGGCCTCTGGATGGCTGCTGGTATTTCCTGATGGCCTCTGGATGGCTGCTGGTATTTCCTGATGGCCTCTGGATGGCTGCTGATATTTCCTGATGGCCTCTGGATGGTTGCTGATATTTCCTGATGGCCTCTGGATGGCTGCTGGTATTTCCTGATGGCCTCTGGATGGCTGCTGGTATTTCCTGATGGCCTCTGGATGGCTGCTGATATTTCCTGATGGCCTCTGGATGGCTGCTGGTATTTCCTGATGGCCTCTGGATGGTTGCTGATATTTCCTGATGGCCTCTGGATGGCTGCTGATATTTCCTGATGGCCTCTGGATGGCTGCTGATATTTCCTGATGGCCTCTGGATGGCTGCTGGTATTTCCTGATGGCCTGTGGATGGCTGCTGGTATTTCCTGATGGCCTCTGGATGGCTCCTGGTATTTCCTGGTGGCCTCTGGATGGCTGCTGGTATTTCCTGATGGCCTCTGGATGGCTGCTGATATTTCCTGATGGCCTCTGGATGGCTGCTGGTATTTCCTGATGGCCTCTGGATGGCTGCTGATATTTCCTGATGGCCTCTGGATGGCTGCTGATATTTCCTGATGGCCTCTGGATGGCTGCTGATATTTCCTGATGGCCTCTGGATGGCTGCTGGTATTTCCTGATGGCCTCTGGATGGCTGCTGGTATTTCCTGATGGCCTCTGGATGACTGCTGATATTTCCTGATGGCCTCTGGATGGCTGCTGATATTTCCTGATGGCCTCTGGATGGCTGCTGGTATTTCCTGATGGCCTCTAGATGGCTGCTGATATTTCCTGATGGCCTCTGGATGGCTGCTGATATTTCCTGATGGCCTCTGGATGGCTGCTGATATTTCCTGATGGCCTCTGGATGGCTGCTGATATTTCCTGATGGCCTCTGGATGGCTGCTGATATTTCCTGATGGCCTCTGGATGGCTGCTGATATTTCCTGATGGCCTCTGGATGGCTGCTGGTATTTCCTGATGGCCTCTGGATGGCTGCTGATATTTCCTGATGGCCTCTGGATGGTTGCTGGTATTTCCTGATGGCCTCTGGATGGCTGCTGGTATTTCCTGATGGCCTCTGGATGGCTGCTGATATTTCCTGATGGCCTCTGGATGGCTGCTGGTATTTCCTGATGGCCTCTGGATGGCTGCTGATATTTCCTGATGGCCTCTGGATGGTTGCTGGTATTTCCTGATGGCCTCTGGATGGTTGCTGATATTTCCTGATGGCCTCTGGATGGCTGCTGATATTTCCTGATGGCCTCTGGATGGTTGCTGGTATTTCCTGGTGGCCTCTGGATGGCTGCTGGTATTTCTTGATGGCCTCTGGATGGCTGCTGATATTTCCTGATGGCCTCTGGATGGTTGCTGATATTTCCTGATGGCCTCTGGATGGCTGCTGGTATTTCCTGATGGCCTCTGGATGGCTGCTGATATTTCCTGATGGCCTCTGGATGGCTGCTGGTATTTCTTGATGGCCTCTGGATGGCTGCTGGTATTTCCTGATGGCCTCTGGATGGCTGCTGATATTTCCTGATGGCCTCTGGATGGCTGCTGGTATTTCCTGATGGCCTCTGGATGGCTGCTGATATTTCCTGATGGCCTCTGGATGGCTGCTGGTATTTCCTGATGGCCTCTGGATGGTTGCTGATATTTCCTGATGGCCTCTGGATGGCTGCTGGTATTTCCTGATGGCCTCTGGATGGCTGCTGGTATTTCTTGATGGCCTCTGGATGGCTGCTGATATTTCCTGATGGCCTCTGGATGGTTGCTGATATTTCCTGATGGCCTCTGGATGGCTGCTGGTATTTCCTGATGGCCTCTGGATGGCTGCTGATATTTCTTGATGGCCTCTGGATGGCTGCTGGTATTTCCTGATGGCCTCTGGATGGCTGCTGATATTTCCTGATGGCCTCTGGATGGCTGCTGATATTTCCTGATGGCCCCTGGATGGCTGCTGATATTTCCTGATGGCCTCTGGATGGCTGCTGGTATTTCCTGATGGCCTCTGGATGGCTGCTGGTATTTCCTGATGGCCTCTGGATGGCTGCTGATATTTCCTGATGGCCTCTGGATGGCTGCTGATATTTCCTGATGGCCTCTGGATGGCTGCTGGTATTTCCTGATGGCCTCTGGATGGCTGCTGATATTTCCTGATGGCCTCTGGATGGCTGCTGATATTTCCTGATGGCCTCTGGATGGCTGCTGATATTTCCTGATGGCCTCTGGATGGCTGCTGATATTTCCTGATGGCCTCTGGATGGCTGCTAATATTTCCTGATGGCCTCTGGATGGCTGCTGATATTTCCTGATGGCCTCTGGATGGCTGCTGGTATTTCCTGATGGCCTCTGGATGGTTGCTGATATTTCCTGATGGCCTCTGGATGGCTGCTGGTATTTCTTGATGGCCTCTGGATGGCTGCTGATATTTCCTGATGGCCTCTGGATGGTTGCTGGTATTTCCTGATGGCCTCTGGATGGTTGCTGATATTTCCTGATGGCCTCTGGATGGCTGCTGATATTTCCTGATGGCCTCTGGATGGCTGCTGGTATTTCCTGATGGCCTCTGGATGGCTGCTGATATTTCCTGATGGCCTCTGGATGGCTGCTCATATTTCCTGATGGCCTCTGGATGGTTGCTGATATTTCCTGATGGCCTCTGGATGGCTGCTGGTATTTCCTGATGGCCTCTGGATGGCTGCTGGTATTTCCTGATGGCCTCTGGATGGTCGCTGATATTTCCTGATGGCCTCTGGATGGCTGCTGGTATTTCCTGATGGCCTCTGGATGGCTGCTGATATTTCCTGATGGCCTCTGGATGGCTGCTGATATTTCCTGATGGCCTCTGGATGGCTGCTGGTATTTCCTGATGGCCTCTGGATGGCTGCTGGTATTTCCTGATGGCCTCTGGATGGCTGCTGATATTTCCTGATGGCCTCTGGATGGTTGCTGATATTTCCTGATGGCCTCTGGATGGCTGCTGGTATTTCCTGATGGCCTCTGGATGGCTGCTGGTATTTCCTGATGGCCTCTGGATGGCTGCTGATATTTCCTGATGGCCTCTGGATGGCTGCTGGTATTTCCTGATGGCCTCTGGATGGTTGCTGATATTTCCTGATGGCCTCTGGATGGCTGCTGATATTTCTTGATGGCCTCTGGATGGCTGCTGATATTTCCTGATGGCCTCTGGATGGCTGCTGGTATTTCCTGGTGGCCTGTGGATGGCTGCTGGTATTTCCTGATGGCCTCTGGATGGCTGCTGATATTTCCTGATGGCCTCTGGATGGCTGCTGGTATTTCCTGATGGCCTCTGGATGGCTGCTGATATTTCCTGATGGCCTCTGGATGGCTGCTGGTATTTCCTGATGGCCTCTGGATGGCTGCTGATATTTCCTGATGGCCTCTGGATGGCTGCTGATATTTCCTGATGGCCTCTGGATGGCTGCTGATATTTCCTGATGGCCTCTGGATGGCTGCTGGTATTTCCTGATGGCCTCTGGATGGCTGCTGGTATTTCCTGATGGCCTCTGGATGACTGCTGATATTTCCTGATGGCCTCTGGATGGCTGCTGATATTTCCTGATGGCCTGTGGATGGCTGCTGGTATTTCCTGATGGCCTCTGGATGGCTGCTGATATTTCCTGATGGCCTCTGGATGGCTGCTGATATTTCCTGATGGCCTCTGGATGGCTGCTGATATTTCCTGATGGCCTCTGGATGGCTGCTGATATTTCCTGATGGCCTCTGGATGGCTGCTGATATTTCCTGATGGCCTCTGGATGGCTGCTGATATTTCCTGATGGCCTCTGGATGGCTGCTGGTATTTCCTGATGGCCTCTGGATGGCTGCTGGTATTTCCTGATGGCCTCTGGATGGTTGCTGGTATTTCCTGATGGCCTCTGGATGGCTGCTGATATTTCCTGATGGCCTCTGGATGGCTGCTGATATTTCCTGGTGGCCTCTGGATGGCTGCTGGTATTTCCTGATGGCCTCTGGATGGCTGCTGATATTTCCTGATGGCCTCTGGATGGTTGCTGGTATTTCCTGATGGCCTCTGGATGGCTGCTGGTATTTCCTGATGGCCTCTGGATGGCTGCTGATATTTCCTGATGGCCTCTGGATGGCTGCTGGTATTTCTTGATGGCCTCTGGATGGCTGCTGGTATTTCCTGATGGCCTCTGGATGGCTGCTGATATTTCCTGATGGCCTCTGGATGGCTGCTGGTATTTCCTGATGGCCTCTGGATGGCTGCTGATATTTCCTGATGGCCTCTGGATGGTTGCTGGTATTTCCTGATGGCCTCTGGATGGTTGCTGATATTTCCTGATGGCCTCTGGATGGCTGCTGATATTTCCTGATGGCCTCTGGATGGCTGCTGGTATTTCCTGATGGCCTCTGGATGGCTGCTGGTATTTCTTGATGGCCTCTGGATGGCTGCTGATATTTCCTGATGGCCTCTGGATGGTTGCTGATATTTCCTGATGGCCTCTGGATGGCTGCTGGTATTTCCTGATGGCCTCTGGATGGTTGCTGGTATTTCCTGGTGGCCTCTGGATGGCTGCTGGTATTTCTTGATGGCCTCTGGATGGCTGCTGATATTTCCTGATGGCCTCTGGATGGTTGCTGATATTTCCTGATGGCCTCTGGATGGCTGCTGATATTTCCTGATGGCCTCTGGATGGTTGCTGGTATTTCCTGATGGCCTCTGGATGGCTGCTGATATTTCCTGATGGCCTCTGGATGGCTGCTGGTATTTCCTGATGGCCTCTGGATGGCTGCTGATATTTCCTGATGGCCTCTGGATGGTTGCTGGTATTTCCTGATGGCCTCTGGATGGTTGCTGATATTTCCTGATGGCCTCTGGATGGCTGCTGATATTTCCGGATGGCCTCTGGATGGCTGCTGGTATTTCCTGATGGCCTCTGGATGGCTGCTGATATTTCTTGATGGCCTCTGGATGGTTGCTGGTATTTCCTGATGGCCTCTGGATGGTTGCTGATATTTCCTGATGGCCTCTGGATGGCTGCTGATATTTCCTGATGGCCTCTGGATGGTTGCTGGTATTTCGTGGTGGCCTCTGGATGGCTGCTGGTATTTCTTGATGGCCTCTGGATGGCTGCTGATATTTCCTGATGGCCTCTGGATGGCTGCTGATATTTCCTGATGGCCTCTGGATGGCTGCTGATATTTCCTGATGGCCTCTGGATGGCTGCTGGTATTTCCTGATGGCCTCTGGATGGCTGCTGGTATTTCCTGATGGCCTCTGGATGGTTGCTGGTATTTCCTGATGGCCTCTGGATGGCTGCTGATATTTCCTGATGGCCTCTGGATGGCTGCTGATATTTCCTGATGGCCTCTGGATGGCTGCTGATATTTCCTGATGGCCTCTGGATGGCTGCTGGTATTTCCTGATGGCCTCTGGATGGCTGCTGGTATTTCCTGATGGCCTCTGGATGGTTGCTGGTATTTCCTGATGGCCTCTGGATGGCTGCTGATATTTCCTGATGGCCTCTGGATGGCTGCTGATATTTCCTGGTGGCCTCTGGATGGCTGCTGGTATTTCCTGATGGCCTCTGGATGGCTGCTGATATTTCCTGATGGCCTCTGGATGGTTGCTGGTATTTCCTGATGGCCTCTGGATGGCTGCTGGTATTTCCTGATGGCCTCTGGATGGCTGCTGATATTTCCTGATGGCCTCTGGATGGCTGCTGGTATTTCTTGATGGCCTCTGGATGGCTGCTGGTATTTCCTGATGGCCTCTGGATGGCTGCTGATATTTCCTGATGGCCTCTGGATGGCTGCTGGTATTTCCTGATGGCCTCTGGATGGCTGCTGATATTTCCTGATGGCCTCTGGATGGTTGCTGGTATTTCCTGATGGCCTCTGGATGGTTGCTGATATTTCCTGATGGCCTCTGGATGGCTGCTGATATTTCCTGATGGCCTCTGGATGGCTGCTGGTATTTCCTGATGGCCTCTGGATGGCTGCTGGTATTTCTTGATGGCCTCTGGATGGCTGCTGATATTTCCTGATGGCCTCTGGATGGTTGCTGATATTTCCTGATGGCCTCTGGATGGCTGCTGGTATTTCCTGATGGCCTCTGGATGGTTGCTGGTATTTCCTGGTGGCCTCTGGATGGCTGCTGGTATTTCTTGATGGCCTCTGGATGGCTGCTGATATTTCCTGATGGCCTCTGGATGGTTGCTGATATTTCCTGATGGCCTCTGGATGGCTGCTGATATTTCCTGATGGCCTCTGGATGGTTGCTGGTATTTCCTGATGGCCTCTGGATGGCTGCTGATATTTCCTGATGGCCTCTGGATGGCTGCTGGTATTTCCTGATGGCCTCTGGATGGCTGCTGATATTTCCTGATGGCCTCTGGATGGTTGCTGGTATTTCCTGATGGCCTCTGGATGGTTGCTGATATTTCCTGATGGCCTCTGGATGGCTGCTGATATTTCCGGATGGCCTCTGGATGGCTGCTGGTATTTCCTGATGGCCTCTGGATGGCTGCTGATATTTCTTGATGGCCTCTGGATGGTTGCTGGTATTTCCTGATGGCCTCTGGATGGTTGCTGATATTTCCTGATGGCCTCTGGATGGCTGCTGATATTTCCTGATGGCCTCTGGATGGTTGCTGGTATTTCCTGGTGGCCTCTGGATGGCTGCTGGTATTTCTTGATGGCCTCTGGATGGCTGCTGATATTTCCTGATGGCCTCTGGATGGTTGCTGATATTTCCTGATGGCCTCTGGATGGCTGCTGGTATTTCCTGATGGCCTCTGGATGGCTGCTGACATTTCCTGATGGCCTCTGGATGGCTGCTGGTATTTCTTGATGGCCTCTGGATGGCTGCTGGTATTTCCTGATGGCCTCTGGATGGCTGCTGATATTTCCTGATGGCCTCTGGATGGCTGCTGGTATTTCCTGATGGCCTCTGGATGGCTGCTGATATTTCCTGATGGCCTCTGGATGGCTGCTGGTATTTCCTGATGGCCTCTGGATGGTTGCTGATATTTCCTGATGGCCTCTGGATGGCTGCTGGTATTTCCTGATGGCCTCTGGATGGCTGCTGGTATTTCTTGATGGCCTCTGGATGGCTGCTGATATTTCCTGATGGCCTCTGGATGGTTGCTGATATTTCCTGATGGCCTCTGGATGGCTGCTGGTATTTCCTGATGGCCTCTGGATGGCTGCTGATATTTCTTGATGGCCTCTGGATGGCTGCTGGTATTTCCTGATGGCCTCTGGATGGCTGCTGATATTTCCTGATGGCCTCTGGATGGCTGCTGATATTTCCTGATGGCCCCTGGATGGCTGCTGATATTTCCTGATGGCCTCTGGATGGCTGCTGGTATTTCCTGATGGCCTCTGGATGGCTGCTGGTATTTCCTGATGGCCTTTGGATGGCTGCTGATATTTCCTGATGGCCTCTGGATGGCTGCTGATATTTCCTGATGGCCTCTGGATGGCTGCTGGTATTTCCTGATGGCCTCTGGATGGCTGCTGATATTTCCTGATGGCCTCTGGATGGCTGCTGATATTTCCTGATGGCCTCTGGATGGCTGCTGATATTTCCTGATGGCCTCTGGATGGCTGCTGATATTTCCTGATGGCCTCTGGATGGCTGCTAATATTTCCTGATGGCCTCTGGATGGCTGCTGATATTTCCTGATGGCCTCTGGATGGCTGCTGGTATTTCCTGATGGCCTCTGGATGGTTGCTGATATTTCCTGATGGCCTCTGGATGGCTGCTGGTATTTCTTGATGGCCTCTGGATGGCTGCTGGTATTTCCTGATGGCCTCTGGATGGTTGCTGGTATTTCCTGATGGCCTCTGGATGGTTGCTGATATTTCCTGATGGCCTCTGGATGGCTGCTGATATTTCCTGATGGCCTCTGGATGGCTGCTGGTATTTCCTGATGGCCTCTGGATGGCTGCTGATATTTCCTGATGGCCTCTGGATGGCTGCTCATATTTCCTGATGGCCTCTGGATGGTTGCTGATATTTCCTGATGGCCTCTGGATGGCTGCTGGTATTTCCTGATGGCCTCTGGATGGCTGCTGGTATTTCCTGATGGCCTCTGGATGGTCGCTGATATTTCCTGATGGCCTCTGGATGGCTGCTGGTATTTCCTGATGGCCTCTGGATGGCTGCTGATATTTCCTGATGGCCTCTGGATGGCTGCTGATATTTCCTGATGGCCTCTGGATGGCTGCTGGTATTTCCTGATGGCCTCTGGATGGCTGCTGGTATTTCCTGATGGCCTCTGGATGGCTGCTGATATTTCCTGATGGCCTCTGGATGGTTGCTGATATTTCCTGATGGCCTCTGGATGGCTGCTGGTATTTCCTGATGGCCTCTGGATGGCTGCTGGTATTTCCTGATGGCCTCTGGATGGCTGCTGATATTTCCTGATGGCCTCTGGATGGCTGCTGGTATTTCCTGATGGCCTCTGGATGGTTGCTGATATTTCCTGATGGCCTCTGGATGGCTGCTGATATTTCTTGATGGCCTCTGGATGGCTGCTGATATTTCCTGATGGCCTCTGGATGGCTGCTGGTATTTCCTGGTGGCCTGTGGATGGCTGCTGGTATTTCCTGATGGCCTCTGGATGGCTGCTGATATTTCCTGATGGCCTCTGGATGGCTGCTGGTATTTCCTGATGGCCTCTGGATGGCTGCTGATATTTCCTGATGGCCTCTGGATGGCTGCTGGTATTTCCTGATGGCCTCTGGATGGCTGCTGATATTTCCTGATGGCCTCTGGATGGCTGCTGATATTTCCTGATGGCCTCTGGATGGCTGCTGATATTTCCTGATGGCCTCTGGATGGCTGCTGGTATTTCCTGATGGCCTCTGGATGGCTGCTGGTATTTCCTGATGGCCTCTGGATGACTGCTGATATTTCCTGATGGCCTCTGGATGGCTGCTGATATTTCCTGATGGCCTCTGGATGGCTGCTGGTATTTCCTGATGGCCTCTGGATGGCTGCTGATATTTCCTGATGGCCTCTGGATGGCTGCTGATATTTCCTGATGGCCTCTGGATGGCTGCTGATATTTCCTGATGGCCTCTGGATGGCTGCTGATATTTCCTGATGGCCTCTGGATGGCTGCTGATATTTCCTGATGGCCTCTGGATGGCTGCTGATATTTCCTGATGGCCTCTGGATGGCTGCTGGTATTTCCTGATGGCCTCTGGATGGCTGCTGATATTTCCTGATGGCCTCTGGATGGTTGCTGGTATTTCCTGATGGCCTCTGGATGGCTGCTGGTATTTCCTGATGGCCTCTGGATGGCTGCTGATATTTCCTGATGGCCTCTGGATGGCTGCTGGTATTTCCTGATGGCCTCTGGATGGCTGCTGATATTTCCTGATGGCCTCTGGATGGTTGCTGGTATTTCCTGATGGCCTCTGGATGGTTGCTGATATTTCCTGATGGCCTCTGGATGGCTGCTGATATTTCCTGATGGCCTCTGGATGGTTGCTGGTATTTCCTGGTGGCCTCTGGATGGCTGCTGGTATTTCTTGATGGCCTCTGGATGGCTGCTGATATTTCCTGATGGCCTCTGGATGGTTGCTGATATTTCCTGATGGCCTCTGGATGGCTGCTGGTATTTCCTGATGGCCTCTGGATGGCTGCTGATATTTCCTGATGGCCTCTGGATGGCTGCTGGTATTTCTTGATGGCCTCTGGATGGTTGCTGGTATTTCCTGATGGCCTCTGGATGGCTGCTGATATTTCCTGATGGCCTCTGGATGGCTGCTGGTATTTCCTGATGGCCTCTGGATGGCTGCTGATATTTCCTGATGGCCTCTGGATGGTTGCTGGTATTTCCTGATGGCCTCTGGATGGTTGCTGATATTTCCTGATGGCCTCTGGATGGCTGCTGATATTTCCTGATGGCCTCTGGATGGCTGCTGGTATTTCCTGATGGCCTCTGGATGGCTGCTGGTATTTCTTGATGGCCTCTGGATGGCTGCTGATATTTCCTGATGGCCTCTGGATGGTTGCTGATATTTCCTGATGGCCTCTGGATGGCTGCTGGTATTTCCTGATGGCCTCTGGATGGCTGCTGATATTTCTTGATGGCCTCTGGATGGCTGCTGGTATTTCCTGATGGCCTCTGGATGGCTGCTGATATTTCCTGATGGCCTCTGGATGGTTGCTGATATTTCCTGATGGCCTCTGGATGGTTGCTGATATTTCCTGGTGGCCTCTGGATGGCTGCTGATATTTCCTGATGGCCTCTGGATGGCTGCTGGTATTTCCTGATGGCCTCTGGATGGCTGCTGGTATTTCCTCATGGCCTCTGGATGGTTGCTGAGATTTCCTGATGGCCTCTTGATGGCTGCTGGTATTTCCTGATGGCCTCTGGATGGCTGCTGGTATTTCCTGATGGCCTCTGGATGGTTGCTGATATTTCCGGATGGCCTCTGGATGGCTGCTGGTATTTCCTGATGGCCTCTGGATGGCTGCTGATATTTCCTGATGGCCTCTGGATGGCTGCTGGTATTTCCTGATGGCCTCTGGATGGTTGCTGGTATTTCCTGATGGCCTCTGGATGGCTGCTGGTATTTCCTGATGGCCTCTGGATGGCTGCTGATATTTCTTGATGGACTCTGGATGGCTGCTGGTATTTCCTGGTGGCCTCTGGATGGCTGCTGATATTTCCTGATGGCCTCTGGATGGCTGCTGATATTTCCTGATGGCCTCTGGATGGCTGCTGATATTTCCTGATGGCCTCTGGATGGCTGCTGGTATTTCCTGATGGCCTCTGGATGGCTGCTGATATTTCCTGATGGCCTCTGGATAGCAAGGGTATTTCCTGATGGCCTCTGGATGGCTGCTGGTATTTCCTGATGGCCTCTGGATGACTGCTGATATTTCCTGATGGCCTCTGGATGGCTGCTGATATTTCCTGATGGCCTCTGGATGGCTGCTGGTATTTCCTGATGGCCTCTGGATGGCTGCTGATATTTCCTGATGGCCTCTGGATGGCTGCTGATATTTCCTGATGGCCTCTGGATGGCTGCTGGTATTTCCTGATGGCCTCTGGATGGCTGCTGATATTTCCTGATGGCCTCTGGATGGCTGCTGATATTTCCTGATGGCCTCTGGATGGCTGCTGGTATTTCCTGATGGCCTCTGGATGGCTGCTGATATTTCCTGATGGCCTCTGGATGGCTGCTGGTATTTCTTGATGGCCTCTGGATGGCTGCTGGTATTTCCTGATGGCCTCTGGATGACTGCTGATATTTCCTGATGGCCTCTGGATGGCTGCTGATATTTCCTGATGGCCTCTGGATGGCTGCTGGTATTTCCTGATGGCCTCTGGATGGCTGCTGATATTTCCTGATGGCCTCTGGATGGCTGCTGATATTTCCTGATGGCCTCTGGATGGCTGCTGGTATTTCCTGATGGCCTCTGGATGGCTGCTGGTATTTCCTGATGGCCTCTGGATGACTGCTGATATTTCCTGATGGCCTCTGGATGGCTGCTGATATTTCCTGATGGCCTCTGGATGGCTGCTGGTATTTCCTGATGGCCTCTGGATGGCTGCTGATATTTCCTGATGGCCTCTGGATGGCTGCTGATATTTCCTGATGGCCTCTGGATGGCTGCTGATATTTCATGATGGCCTCTGGATGGCTGCTGATATTTCCTGATGGCCTCTGGATGGCTGCTGATATTTCCTGATGGCCTCTGGATGGCTGCTGATATTTCCTGATGGCCTCTGGATGGCTGCTGGTATTTCCTGATGGCCTCTGGATGGCTGCTGATATTTCCTGATGGCCTCTGGATGGTTGCTGGTATTTCCTGATGGCCTCTGGATGGCTGCTGGTATTTCCTGATGGCCTCTGGATGGCTGCTGATATTTCCTGATGGCCTCTGGATGGCTGCTGGTATTTCCTGATGGCCTCTGGATGGCTGCTGATATTTCCTGATGGCCTCTGGATGGTTGCTGGTATTTCCTGATGGCCTCTGGATGGTTGCTGATATTTCCTGATGGCCTCTGGATGGCTGCTGATATTTCCTGATGGCCTCTGGATGGTTGCTGGTATTTCCTGGTGGCCTCTGGATGGCTGCTGGTATTTCTTGATGGCCTCTGGATGGCTGCTGATATTTCCTGATGGCCTCTGGATGGTTGCTGATATTTCCTGATGGCCTCTGGATGGCTGCTGGTATTTCCTGATGGCCTCTGGATGGCTGCTGATATTTCCTGATGGCCTCTGGATGGCTGCTGGTATTTCTTGATGGCCTCTGGATGGCTGCTGGTATTTCCTGATGGCCTCTGGATGGCTGCTGATATTTCCTGATGGCCTCTGGATGGCTGCTGGTATTTCCTGATGGCCTCTGGATGGCTGCTGATATTTCCTGATGGCCTCTGGATGGTTGCTGGTATTTCCTGATGGCCTCTGGATGGTTGCTGATATTTCCTGATGGCCTCTGGATGGCTGCTGATATTTCCTGATGGCCTCTGGATGGCTGCTGGTATTTCCTGATGGCCTCTGGATGGCTGCTGGTATTTCTTGATGGCCTCTGGATGGCTGCTGATATTTCCTGATGGCCTCTGGATGGTTGCTGATATTTCCTGATGGCCTCTGGATGGCTGCTGGTATTTCCTGATGGCCTCTGGATGGCTGCTGATATTTCTTGATGGCCTCTGGATGGCTGCTGGTATTTCCTGATGGCCTCTGGATGGCTGCTGATATTTCCTGATGGCCTCTGGATGGTTGCTGATATTTCCTGATGGCCTCTGGATGGTTGCTGATATTTCCTGGTGGCCTCTGGATGGCTGCTGATATTTCCTGATGGCCTCTGGATGGCTGCTGGTATTTCCTGATGGCCTCTGGATGGCTGCTGGTATTTCCTCATGGCCTCTGGATGGTTGCTGAGATTTCCTGATGGCCTCTTGATGGCTGCTGGTATTTCCTGATGGCCTCTGGATGGCTGCTGGTATTTCCTGATGGCCTCTGGATGGTTGCTGATATTTCCGGATGGCCTCTGGATGGCTGCTGGTATTTCCTGATGGCCTCTGGATGGCTGCTGATATTTCCTGATGGCCTCTGGATGGCTGCTGGTATTTCCTGATGGCCTCTGGATGGTTGCTGGTATTTCCTGATGGCCTCTGGATGGCTGCTGGTATTTCCTGATGGCCTCTGGATGGCTGCTGATATTTCTTGATGGACTCTGGATGGCTGCTGGTATTTCCTGGTGGCCTCTGGATGGCTGCTGATATTTCCTGATGGCCTCTGGATGGCTGCTGATATTTCCTGATGGCCTCTGGATGGCTGCTGATATTTCCTGATGGCCTCTGGATGGCTGCTGATATTTCCTGATGGCCTCTGGATGGCTGCTGATATTTCCTGATGGCCTCTGGATGGCTGCTGGTATTTCCTGATGGCCTCTGGGTGGCTGCTGGTATTTCCTGATGGCCTCTGGATGACTGCTGATATTTCCTGATGGCCTCTGGATGGCTGCTGATATTTCCTGATGGCCTCTGGATGGCTGCTGGTATTTCCTGATGGCCTCTGGATGGCTGCTGATATTTCCTGATGGCCTCTGGATGGCTGCTGATATTTCCTGATGGCCTCTGGATGGCTGCTGATATTTCCTGGTGGCCTCTGGATGGCTGCTGATATTTCCTGATGGCCTCTGGATGGCTGCTGATATTTCCTGATGGCCTCTGGATGGCTGCTGATATTTCCTGATGGCCTCTGGATGGCTGCTGGTATTTCGTGATGGCCTCTGGATGGCTGCTGATATTTCCTGATGGCCTCTGGATGGCTGCTGGTATTTCCTGATGGCCTCTGGATGGCTGCTGGTATTTCCTGATGGCCTCTGGATGGCTGCTGATATTTCCTGATGGCCTCTGGATGGCTGCTGGTATTTCCTGATGGCCTCTGGATGGCTGCTGATATTTCCTGATGGCCTCTGGATGGTTGCTGGTATTTCCTGATGGCCTCTGGATGGTTGCTGATATTTCCTGATGGCCTCTGGATGGCTGCTGATATTTCCTGATGGCCTCTGGATGGTTGCTGGTATTTCCTGATGGCCTCTGGATGGCTGCTGGTATTTCTTGATGGCCTCTGGATGGCTGCTGATATTTCCTGATGGCCTCTGGATGGTTGCTGATATTTCCTGATGGCCTCTGGATGGCTGCTGGTATTTCCTGATGGCCTCTGGATGGCTGCTGATATTTCCTGATGGCCTCTGGATGGCTGCTGGTATTTCCTGATGGCCTCTGGATGGCTGCTGGTATTTCCTGATGGCCTCTGGATGGCTGCTGGTATTTCCTGATGGCCTCTGGATGGCTGCTGATATTTCTTGATGGACTCTGGATGGCTGCTGTTATTTCCTGATGGCCTCTGGATGGCTGCTGGTATTTCCTGATGGCCTCTGGATGGCTGCTGGTATTTCGTGATGGCCTCTGGATGGCTGCTGTTATTTCCTGATGGCCTCTGGATGGCTGCTGATATTTCCTGGTGGCCTCTGGATGGCTGCTGGTATTTCCTGATGGCCTCTGGATGGCTGCTGATATTTCCTGATGGCCTCTGGATGGTTGCTGGTATTTCCTGATGGCCTCTGGATGGTTGCTGATATTTCCTGATGGCCTCTGGATGGCTGCTGATATTTCCTGATGGCCTCTGGATGGCTGCTGGTATTTCCTGATGGCCTCTGGATGGCTGCTGGTATTTCTTGATGGCCTCTGGATGGCTGCTGATATTTCCTGATGGCCTCTGGATGGTTGCTGATATTTCCTGATGGCCTCTGGATGGCTGCTGGTATTTCCTGATGGCCTCTGGATGGCTGCTGATATTTCTTGATGGCCTCTGGATGGCTGCTGGTATTTCCTGATGGCCTCTGGATGGCTGCTGATATTTCCTGATGGCCTCTGGATGGTTGCTGATATTTCCTGGTGGCCTCTGGATGGCTGCTGATATTTCCTGATGGCCTCTGGATGGCTGCTGGTATTTCCTGATGGCCTCTGGATGGCTGCTGGTATTTCCTGATGGCCTCTGGATGGTTGCTGAGATTTCCTGATGGCCTCTTGATGGCTGCTGGTATTTCCTGATGGCCTCTGGATGGCTGCTGGTATTTCCTGATGGCCTCTGGATGGTTGCTGATATTTCCGGATGGCCTCTGGATGGCTGCTGGTATTTCCTGATGGCCTCTGGATGGCTGCTGATATTTCCTGATGGCCTCTGGATGGCTGCTGGTATTTCCTGATGGCCTGTGGATGGTTGC
The DNA here is from genome assembly GCA_964036045.1 of Eutreptiella sp. 'Long Island Sound 2002'. Classification (NCBI taxonomy): domain Eukaryota; phylum Euglenozoa; class Euglenophyceae; order Eutreptiales; family Eutreptiaceae; genus Eutreptiella; species Eutreptiella sp. 'Long Island Sound 2002'. Next base: position 9,171,514 of record OZ038399.1, on the reverse strand, counting down.
TGGTATTTCCTGATGGCCTCTGGATGGCTGCTGGTATTTCCTGATGGCCTCTGGATGGCTGCTGATATTTCTTGATGGACTCTGGATGGCTGCTGTTATTTCTTGATGGCCTCTGGATGGCTGCTGATATTTCCTGATGGCCTCTGGATGGCTGCTGATATTTCCTGATGGCCTCTGGATGGTTGCTGGTATTTCCTGATGGCCTCTGGATGGCTGCTGGTATTTCCTGATGGCCTCTGGATGGCTGCTAGTATTTCCTGATGGCCTCTGGATGGCTGCTGATATTTCCTGATGGCCTCTGGATGGCTGCTGATATTTGCTGATGGCCTCTGGATGGCTGCTAGTATTTCCTGATGGCCTCTGGATGGCTGTTGGTATTTCCTGATGGCCTCTGGATGGCTGCTGATATTTCCTGATGGCCTCTGGATGGCTGCTAATATTTCCTGATGGCCTCTGGATGGCTGCTGGTATTTCCTGATGGCCTCTGGATGGTTGCTGATATTTCCTGATGGCCTCTGGATGGCTGCTGATATTTCCTGATGGCCTCTGGATGGTTGCTGGTATTTCCTGATGGCCTCTGGATGGCTGCTGGTATTTCCTGATGGCCTCTGGATGGTTGCTGATATTTCCTGATGGCCTCTGGATGGTTGCTGATATGTCCTGATGGCCTCTGGATGGCTGCTGGTATTTCCTAATGGCCTCTGGATGGCTGCTGGTATTTCCTGATGGCCTCTGGATGGTTGCTGATATTTCCTGATGGCCTCTGGATGGCTGCTGGTATTTCCTGATGGCCTCTGGATGGTTGCTGATATTTCCTGATGGCCTCTGGATGGCTGCTGGTATTTCCTGATGGCCTCTGGATGGCTGCTGGTATTTCCTGATGGCCTCTGGATGGTTGCTGATATTTCCTGATGGCCTCTGGATGGCTGCTGGTATTTCCTGATGGCCTCTGGATGGCTGCTGGTATTTCCTGATGGCCTCTGGATGGCTGCTGATATTTCCTGATGGCCTCTGGATGGCTGCTGGTATTTCCTGATGGCCTCTGGATGGCTGCTGGTATTTCCTGATGGCCTCTGGATGGCTGCTGGTATTTCCTGATGGCCTCTGGATGGCTGCTGGTATTTCCTGATGGCCTCTGGATGGTTGCTGATATTTCCTGATGGCCTCTGGATGGTTGCTGGTATTTCCTGCTGGGCTGATTACAACAAGAAGATTGCACGACACATAACGTCACATCTATGTTGCGCCTTCACACTGCATGCAGCGCGCAGAAAACCCACCCCTCCTGCAGCCCATGCGTGGTGCACACATTTTGACACATCGCATCCTTAAAATTGAAGGAAATATTTGGTACCAGGTAGGGCTTCCAAAAAAAATTTGTCCACATCAAATTTGTCCCTTTCTAAAAATTTCCCCCGGTGGTAATTTTGGTCTATTTTTTCCAGGTCCTCGCGTGACACTCCAAAAAAAATTCCAACAATTAAGGCACATGGCAGGGGAGGCCCCCCTTCCCCGTAAACGCGAATGGGTGATGCCCCGGCAGCCCGTCCTGGCGCGAATTCGGGACCAACGTGAACAGTTTATATCCGGTGGCCACCATTTGCCCATGACAAACGAGGGAGTGTTGGACCGCGTGCCACTGCCACGCTTTGGGGACGAAGCCTGTGGCTGAACTCTTGTGCATGTCGGATTGCGCGCTGTTTGGCCTGCGGTGAGGGACCAGAGAAGGTGCGGGAATGTGCCGCACAAAAAGCCGCACAAATGACGTACACGACCTCCGTATGGGGGGTGGCGGACGGCCTCAGGGGATACGGTCGTGGGGGAAACTTCGTTTTGTAGTTTGGTGTCGAGATTTTCCCCATGAATTTTTTTGCGCCATTTGGATTGGGGGCTCCAAGTTGTTCGAACACTTGTGAAGGCAAAAAGGCCGCAATGTTGCCCAATCCCCTCCGGGGGTGGGGGGGCGGGGGTGTCGAGGGGGATTGGGGCGCTGGTCTGGCCCACCCCCCCCCCGCTGGTGCTGAGTTGTGACGTGCAACTCTGCCCATGCATCCCTGGCCTGGGTGGGCGGGCGTTCAACTTCCGGGGGGGGGGGCGGGGTCGATGCGGCCCTCTGGCTCGACCTCCCCCCCCCCAAAAAAAGGCTCAAATGACGGCCCCCCAAAATCCTACCGACTGACCCCCGGAGGTGACCCGGAACCCCAAAAATCGGCAAAAAAAGAAATGAAAACGGGATTTTTGGGACCAGCGCGTCGAGGGGGTATTTTTGAAAAGTCGTCATTTGCCATGTATTTTTGGTGGAAAAAATCATTTGACCATTTTCAATGCTCGGCGCCTTCCGGGCCAGAGTTCACAATTACTGATTAATGGCCCCGTCGATCGAGTCCCGACCCCCCCCCAAGTGTTGGGGGGGCTCTATTGACCCCCCGCCCCAGATTCGAATGCCCGACTTCCCCTTGTTGCCTCAGACCACTGTGCCCCTCCACATTACTACCGGTCCCACAAACGGCCGCGGGATGTTGAGGGGGGGCGCGGGGGACCTGAAAGGCGGTCGGGGGCTTGGGTAACGTGGGGGCCAAGATGACGGAATCGGCGGCGAGCGCCGGCGGTGCGCCGTGCGGGACGTAGAAGCCCAACGTGAAGCGCTGGCCAGGGACGGGCAGGCCGCTGACTGAGAAGAAGGCCCTGCGATACGCGGGGGAGTGCACGTCCGGGAGATGCGTCTGAGAAGGGGAGTAGGTGGGTCTGAAAGGCACGTGAGGAGGATGGGGGAGGGGGGGGGGGTCTGAAAGTGGTATACCGGGTCATGAGCCCCACGTGTGACAACCATTCACCCACCGCGCCGGCGCACGACCGGGCGTGTTTCCAACGCCCGGTGCCGGACCGCGGTATCGAACCGCGTTTGGTCCAAAGAGGGGGTTAGGACGTAGCGGCGTTCGATCTGGGCACCCGCGGAGCACGGGATTCGATCCAGGGACCATAAATGCAAAGGCGTGCACTGTAACCGCTCGAACCGGAGTCTCTTCCACCCAAACTCCGGTACCAGGGGGCGGGCGGAGTGGGGGGGGGGGCAGGCGGGGCGGGAGGGGTAGGCGGCGTAGGCGGCGTAGGCGGCGCGGGCAGGGCGGGCAAGGCGGGCGGGGCAGGCGGGGCGGGCGGGGCGGGGCGGGGCGGCACTGAAGGGGTGTGGGTGGGTCTGGATCTCACATCGTGTTCTGAAAGGGCCAGGGGTGGGTCCTCCGCTTTGCGGAGTGTTATGGTGAGCTCGGGAGCCTGGGCTCTTCGCACTCCTTCCGCCGCACAACTGGGGGCAGGGGCACGGCGACTGGGGCCAGTGCAGGGCGTGCTCTGCCGCGCTGGAGGCGGGTCATGCAACGCATACCATTCGGTGGTGGTGGCGCTTGGGAGCTCCGTCGCGGTGACGCTCTGGTTCGCCGTTGCCGTCCTCAGCATTTGTGTCTGCGTTCCCATCGCGTCCGGGCTCATACTGAGGGCCTGTGAGGCATGGCCATGAATCAGCGATGGTCGCTACCCTCCCGGATCACTCTGATATCCTCAAGCAGCACGTCAGGTCTCAACACGGCGAACTTTTTCCAATTTTTCAATTTTGGAAAAAAAAATTTTCATTGGAAAAGCCGCGACACACCCGTCTGCGATGCATGGACAGGGGGGGGTGGGGGGTCGCACGTGCACGAGGGCGCGGGTACTGGTGGTCGTGCGCAGGCCAGACCGAGACAAAAGCAGGCACAGAACAACACGCAGGGGGTGTCCATGACAGGGGGGACAAAGGGAATCTGCAGCACTCCGTTGTGCTCGGAGATGGACAGAGCACCGGCGACCCGCAGCTGTTGTTGCACAACCGCCAACAGCCGCCGCGTGCAACGCAAACGGCCCCCCGCGCGGCTGCGACATCATTGCCAGCGTCCTTGTCCAGGCGGCGTCTGTTGCACGGCATTTTTGCTCTTGCAAAGACTGCGAATACGTGTGACGAGATCTGAAAAGGGTGCTCGAGGCCGCAGTCTGAGGAGCGTCGAGGATTGTTGAGTGATTATGAAACAATCCAACAATTAAACAGTATTAAACAACTTTTGGCAGTTGGCAGCGGTTGGCGGTTGGCGGCTGGTGGTGGATGGCGGCGGAGGGAGGTTGGCGGTTGGCAGTCGGTGGCGGTTGGCGGTTGGCGGTTGGTGGCGGTTGGTGGTTGGCGGTTGGTGGTCCTTGGGGGCTGTCATCAAGGGCTGTCCTTAACAAAAAAAAAAAGGAAGGAAAATTGAGGTCCTTAAAGACAGCCCTGCCTCGAACAGGGCTGATTCCTAATACAGTTTCCGTGCCGGACCACAGACCCGCTCTGCCGGACACCCGGTTCCTACGGGGCACGTCAACGGGGGCGGCGCTACCTCCGTCGCGCTGCCGGACGGCGGCGCAACCGCGCTTTCGCTCTGCGACTCCGTCACGGCCACGGAAGCCGACAACGACCGCGACACGCGCCCGTCGACTGTGCCAGTGGCCGTGGCGGTGGCATTGGGGGTCGGGCCGGGGGTCGGGGACCGGGTGGCGCTCGACTCGCTAAGAGTCAGCAGCGCAGAGGCCCGCGGCGTGGCCGTGGCGGAGGGCCCCCCGGTCGCGGTGACGCTGCGGCGCAGCGTCTGCGAGGCGCTGGGGCGGCGACTGCGGGTGCCCAACGGGGACTCGGAGGCGGTGAAGGGCTGTGTGGCGGTGGCGGAGGAGGCGGCGGTGGCGGAGGGGCTGCCGGACGCGGGGGCACTGAGGGTCAGAGAGAAGGTGCGGGCGAAGGAGGGCGAGAGGTCGCGGGCGTTGGACGGGGATGGGGCCTCGGTGGCGGTGCCGGTGGAGCCCAGCGTGAGGGAGAGGGAAAGGGCGAGGGACAGACTGCGGCTGTCAATCCGATGAGACGTGGCAGTGGGCGAACCTGAGGATCACGTGGAGGCGCAGGGGCCCAGAAGGGCGTGGGGATGAGGCCGAGACGGAGCGCCCCCCGGGTCCCTCCCTTGATCCCGCTGCCTCCCTCCCTCCCTCCCTCCCTCCCTCCCTCCCTCCCTCCCTCCTCCCGCCTCCCAGCCACGCACCCGAAAAATTGTTGAAATTTGCGGGAAAATTGCGGAAGAGTTGCGGGAAAATTGCGGGAAATTGCGGAAAACAGCGGAAAGCAAACCTCCCAAAGCCTCAAGGAGCACCACTTCTGCACAGGGGACACACAGGGCACCAACACACACGCGAGGGGGACAGGCAAAGAGCACTTGCGGAGAAATGCGAAAGTGTGTGAAATTGCGGGAAATTGCGGACCTCAATCCCCCCCCCCCTGTGTGACATATAGTCCATCTGTGGTTTCTTTACGGGTCTCTGGACAATTCTTCACCGCATCATGCGGTGTTGATCTTCTCCTGAAGGTCCGCCAAGCCGCTGTCTTGACCCCACCATTTCTGGTTCTCCATCGGCGGCGGGTTGTGGTGGTCAAGATTTTAAAGATCCATACGGCAGTTGCCTTCGCTCAGCCCCCCGACCGACGTGGTGTGGCACCCGCGCTGCAGGCCCCCAGTGGTGGTCGCGGCAATCACCCCCGCCGGTTCGCTCGAGCGGAGTCTGGCACTCACCACCAGGGGTCTGCTCAGCCTTATCAGGGGGACCCCGGCAGGTCGACTCAACTGATCACAGCGGTGCCGGCTCCCGCCCCCCCCCCCCCTGTGTCCGCGTGGGGTGGAGCGGGCCGGGGGTAGGACGGGGCCGGTCATGTCACATGACATGCGACATGCGGCGCGACGGCGCGTCACCCGTTGGTGTTCGGCGGATGCCCACGCCCAGACACTGCGGCGTGCAGACACCTGCGGCGGACTGCGTGCCGTTGCTGTCGTGCGTCGGCGTTGCCGTCTCCGGGAGCGTCGGCACCACCGAGACGGAGGAGGGCGTGACGGAGGGCTGCGCCGAGGAGGTGGGGCTGCCTGGAGCCGTCTGTATGCGAAGGGCAGGGAAGTGCGGTGCAGGGGCTGGCGGAGGCATGGGCATGGGCACGAGGATGGGGCAGGGGCGCCGCAGTGGTCAGAGCAAAGGCAAGGGCAAGCGAGTGCAGGCGCTGCTGGGGTGGGCGGGCTTTCAACTGAAAGGGGGGGGGGGTCGATGCAGCCCTCTGGCTCGACCCCCCCAAAAGGGCTCAATTGACGGGACCCCCAAAATCCTACCGAGTGTGACCCCCAGGCCCCGGAGGTGACCCGGAACCCTAATTCCACAAAAAGTAAAAAAGGACTTTTGGAATCAGCGCGTCAAGGGGGTTCAGAAAAGTTATCATTTGCCATGTATTTGGTGAAAAAAAAATTGACCATTTTCAATGCTCAAAAAATTTTTCGGCGCCTTCGGCCAGAGTTCATAGAACTGATGAACAGTCCTGTCAATTGAGCCCTTTTCCCGAACCCCCGCCCCCCGGTTTTGGAGGGCTCTATTGACCCCCCGGTGTGACATTCGGGTTGTTGTTCCTTTACGGAACCCTGGACAGTCACCCGGTCTTCCCTTCGCATGTTGCGTCGGGTCGCTGCTTTCTGTCAGCCGCTGCGGCCAGTGCTCTTGCTGGTGTCTTTTCTGCGTTCGTGGAGCCCAGTAGTTGGTGTGTTGGGGTTGTGCTGAATGTGGCATGGTGTGCCGTTTGCGCGTCAGTGGCGCCCAATGATTGGCGTATTGCGGATGTGCTGGTTGTTGCGGGGGTCGTTTGACTGTTTTTGCTGTCCACGCGCCTCTGTCCACAGGCCGTCCATAGCCTGCCTCGCTGTGTTTCTGTGTGCGTGAGGCCCAGGTGCCCTGTTCCTCCACGTGCTGTCCCGGCCGTCCACCATATGTCCTTTGAGTTGCCCCCCAGTTGAAAACCCGACTTCCCCATGGGCGAGGTGGTGCAGGGGCGCTGCGGTGGTCAGAGCAAAGACAAGAGCACGGGAGTGCGGACGCTGCTGAATCAGTTGACCACAACCCCCATCGGTCGACAACCGCCCGCGGCCTATCCCACGACAGCCACGGCGTTCCTGAAGGGGCAAGGGAGGGGCGACCACTGAGCACACCCCACCACCAACAACCCACCCTCTGGAGCGAGCAGGAGGACCGACGTGCCACCCCCCGGCTCCCCTACCAGGGATGCATTGGAGCGGGGGGGGGGGGGGGGCGCTCCCCGCTCCCCGCTTGGAGCGAGGCAGGCTATGGACGGCATGTGGACAGAGGTGCGTGGACAGCAAAAACAGTCAAACGACCCCGCCAACAACCAGTACATCCTCAATACGCCAATTATTGGGCGCCGCTGACGCGCAAACGGCACACCATGCCACATTCAGCACAGCCCCGGCACACCAACTACTGGGCTCCGCGAACGCGGAAACGACACCAGCAAGAGCACCAGCCGCAGCGGCCGACAGAAAGCAGTGACCCGACGCAACATGCGAAGGGAAGAACGGGTGACCGTCCAGGGCCCCGTAAAAGAGCAACAACCAGACGGAATGTCACACAGGGGGAGGAACCCCCCCCCCCCCCTATGCCCCGCCCCTGTCCCCGACAGCAAGTGCCAGCTTCAATGGCGTTTGTAACCGACAGTAACCGCCCCCAGCCGCTTTGGCAACCTCCTCCAACCGCCTGTCTAACCGCTCCTGGGGCCCTGCAGGGGGCCAGCCTTTGCGGCGGGGCCCACGGACGGTTCAACATTGGCTCTGGGCCGACTCCAGATTGCTTATGGGGGGCAGGAATTACACCTCCGCGCATTGGACCGCCTCTTGCCACCCCCCTGTGTGACATTCCGTCTGGTTGTTGCTCTTTTACGGGGCCCTGGACGGTCACCCGTCCTTCCCTTCGCATGTTGCGTCGGGTCGCTACTTTCTGTCGGCCGCTGCGGCCGGTGCTCTTGCTGGTGTCGTTTCCGCGTTCGCGGAGCCCAGTAGTTGGCGTGTTGGGACTGTGCTGACTGTGGCATGGTGTGCCGTTTGCGTGTCAGCGGCGCCCAATACTTGGCGTATTGAGGATGTGCTGGTTGTTGCCGGGGTCGTTTGACTGTTTTTGCTTTCCACACACCTCTGTCCACAGGCCGTCCATAGCCTGCCTCGCTGTGTTTCTGTGCGGCCCAGGTGCCCTGTTCCTCCACGCTGCCGGACAAAATTGTTGGGTGTTGGAGTGATTCCTCTCATGACATGTCAAATAGCCTCCATGGAACACCTCCACAACAATTTTCACACTTTTGTGCCAGAGACGTGGGTTGCAGTGCGGCCGGTCGTACATCAAATCCGTGTTGTTCAGGGGGCAGGCGAGAGGGGGCGGGTGGGGCACCGACCGCGCCCCATTCCCCGGCATCGTTCAGGCTGCGGCGCACACCTGCGTGTCCCCCGGGAGCACGCTCAAGGACGCGACGGCGGTGGGCGTGAGCAGGTCCATTCCCGTTGGCGTCTCCGGGGCCAAGTCGGACGCTGCAGACACGCCGAGAGACCGGGGAGGGCGCGTGCCAGGACAGCGGGTGTGGCGGCACGGGGCAAGGCAGTGGTCCCGGCACCGACAGGCAGGCCCCCCCGCAACACCCGACCCGGCGTGCCTCGCCCTCCGTCCCCGACCCGTCCGCCCCCCCTCCCCCTGTGTGACATTCCGTCGGGTTGTTGTTTCTTTACGGGGGCCTGGACAGTCACCCGTTCGTCCCTTCGCATGTTGCGTCGGGTCGCTGCTTTCTGTGGGCCGCTGCGGCCGGTGCTCTTGCTGGTGTCGTTTCCGCATTCGCGGAGCCCAGTAGTTGGTGTGCCGGGGCTGTGCTGGATGTGGTATGATGTGCCGTTTGGGCGTCAGTGGCGCCGCCCAGTAGTTGGCGTACTGGGGTTGTGTGGGTTGTTGTGGGGGTTCCCCCCCCCTACACGCACACAGGCACGGCAGCATCTCCGGCTCGCTGCCACTGGGCGGGGTCCAGCCCGTCTGGGGGCTGTCATCAGCCCGGCGGGCCCTGCGACCGGGCAGTCAGGGGGTCAGGGGCCAGTCGTGGTACGCAGGTACATGGTCGGCAGGTACGGGATCCCGAACTGCAGCCACCACACCACCAGCGGATGCCGTGACCCAACTCAACCCAGCGGAACCCTTTCCCAGGGATGCATTACAAGGGAAGGCACCTCAGAGGCGGCCCGAGGAGCGGTTAGATGGGCGGTTGTAGGCGGTTGCCAAAGCGGTTGTTGGGCGGTTACTGTCGGTTACAAATGCCATTGAGGCTGGCACTTGCCGTCAAGGAGACAGCGGCTGGGCATAAGCTGGGTGCCCTGGAGGGGGATGGGGGGGGGCTCTCCTCGCCCCCCCGCGATGCATCCCTGCGCACTGGCATGCCGTTGTACGCCAACAGCGCTCCTGATGCCCCGCCTGTGCACGGCACACGTACACAGCGTCCCTCACAGAAAGCCGTCTTGCGTCCTCCTCCTCGCTCTCCCCCCGTCTCTTCCCTCCCTCGGTCCCTCACTCACCCCCGCTTGCCGGTCCGCACCGCGTCAACTCCCGCACCGCGTCGCGCCGCGCGCGCGTCGCGCCTGCTGCGGCCCCCTGGGGCACGACGCACGAACCTGATTCGGACTCTGTGGGCGTAGGCGAGGGCGTGGGCGTCGGCGTCGGCGTGGGCGTCGGCGTGGGCGTCGGCGTGGACGTCGACGTCGCCGTGGGCGTCGGGGTCCCGCTGCACGTGCCCGTGGACGTTGCCGTTGGGGTAGGGGACGCCCGCGGAGTGCCCGTCGTGCTGGGGCTGGGCGTCGCGGTGGCCGAGGGCCGGGGGGTGCGCGTGCGCGAGGGCGTCGGGGTGCCGGAGGCGGTGGGTGGCGCCGTGCCCGTCGCGGCCGGCGTGGGGCTGGCGGTGGCGGTGGGCGTGCGCGAGGGGGAGCGGGTGGCCGTGAGGGTGTCGGGGTCGGTGACGGTGGGGACGGCGCTGGAACTGAGGGTGCGCGTGGGGGTGGCACTGGGCCGGGGGGTGGGGGATGAGGAGGGGGTGCCGGACGCCGAGGCCGCGGCAGAGACGCTGCTGGTGGCGCTGCGGGTGCGAGTGGGGGTTGTGCTGCCGGTGGGGGTGGGCGTGGGCGTCGCGGTGGCGGAGCGCGTGCGGCTGCCGGTGGGGCTGCGGGAGGGGCTGTGGCTGCGGGTGGGCGTGCCCGAACGGGTGGCGGTGGCGCGGGGGGTGCGCGTGGCGGTCCACGTGCGGGAGTTGGTGGGGAGCGGTGTGGCGGTGGTGGTGCGTGTGGCGGTCGTCGAGCGGCCGTGGGTGGGGGTGGCGGTCCGCGTTGGGGTCCACGTGTCTGCAACGCCGCGGGCGGGTTTGGGGGGAGCGCCGGCCCGTTGACATTCGGGACGGGATCGTGGACGACATGCGGGGCAAAACGGGGGGGGAAGGTGATCACGTGTGACACGTCAGCCGCATGCACACGCGCCGGCACGTGTGTTGCCGGGAAAAATGTCCGGCAAAAATGGACGCAATGGGAGTCAGACCACGACATAAGACGCACCATGACCCGGGGGAGGGCAACCGCGGCACACCGCTCTCACAACACCCGCACGGAGGCATGCACGACGCCGGCGCCCTTGGGCGGGAGCGGGATGGCTGCACACGACGGAAGGGGGCGCTCTCCCCGTGAGAGACGCATCGGTTGTTGCTGTTCAAAGGGCTGACATTGAAAACTGAAGCCAAAAATGTGCCCTGGCCCACCCCAACCGACCCACCCACCCACATCACAACAACGGTCCCCAGGAAAACATGTGAAATCTACAAAAGGGCCCTCAAATTGGAGGCCAAATTCAGGCACCCACACGCTTTTTGGCCTCTGACCCCCCACCCCACCAGAGCACAACACAACCACCCGTCATCAGAAGAAAAGTCAAAGTGACGGTTCCCCCGCCCCCCGGGGGGGGGGGGGGGATTGCAAGGGGGGGAGCTAAGCCAAGCCAAATACTCCACATGATGCTGTTGCATATGGGGGCTGGTTGCAGGGTTCGGGGTCAGCAGTGCCCTCCCCCCCCCTCTCCGGGGCTTGAGTAGGGCATCCGTCGCTCACCCACGACCTCCCGCCACCAACACCGTACGTGGGTAATCAGCATCTGAAGGAGGGCAGCCCCCCCCAAGGGCCGTAGGTTGTCCGCCACGCGAAGCACAAAGCCCGGCTGAGAGGCACAGCCCAGGCAGACCCCACACACGATGGACGCGGGACGACCGGGCACGGCAAAGAGGGCACTGCAACGAGTCTGGTGAGGCCAAGAGCGGCAAGCAGAAGCAGCAGTAGAAGAGGCGCATGGGGCGGCGCGGCGCCGTTCTGTGGGGGAGCAGGGGCCCGGACAAAGTTGTTCCGGGCGGATTCGGGTCAGCCCACGCGCGACACACGCGCACGCGACAACATACAGCAGCCCACAGCCACGTCGGTCGTCCAAAGGCCCGTCGTCGAGTTGGGACCCGCGTGCGCCTGCCATGAGCCCGACAGCTGCGGCTCCGACGCGCCGTCCGCGGCCCCGAGTCCTTGAGGAAACGTGATCTGACAGAACAGCGGGTGGTCAACGGGGACGGGACTTCAAGTGCGCGTCAGAGGGGCCTGCGCCGCTACGTGTTCCTTGGAACGGTTCTTCCTCGACCTCTGACTCAGAACCAGAGCACCGGCAGCCGCAGCAAAGGCCGCTGCCTCTTCAGGCGCATTTCTGCAAGAGCCGGGTGCTGACGCCCTGTGGCAAAAGCTACGAGGGCACGGATGTTGTGGTCCAGGCACGATGAAGTGCACGTGTAAAAGATGTGCCGTTCTGATTGTGTCGTTCCAGGTCCGGTTGCGAAACTACAACTGTCAGACAGAGTCCATCTCTGGAATGCGCTCGGCACTGCGGAGGCAGCGGCCGGCGCAAGGAAGGCTTTCCTATGCTCCTTGACTGGTCTGGTTTCTGCGCCGCGCGCTCACACAGTTGCACACTGCCCTCCACGCACACCACCTTGGCGTACCTGTGGCCGTACCGTCGTCCATGCCTCTGCTGATCCCTGCGCCTTCAGCGGACACACCTACCTATGCCCCTGCCCACACTTCTGGCCATGCTGATGCTTGTACCAAGGTCTTGGCACAGACATGGAACGCATGTGAATGCAAGCAAGCGCTCATGCACGGACGCGCGCGCACGCACACACGTACACGCACACAGGAAGACACGTGCGCCCGCGCGTATAGCGGACTACCCGAGCGACAAAGCGGTTGTCCGAGTGGAATTACCCCGTCAGGCCGCAAACAACAAACGCAGTGCGCGGCTATGCACCTTTCTGTGACATTTGGAGTAGAGCACTTTGGCATGTCCGGCAGGAAGAACGGAGACAGCCCACCCTAACCCCAGGCGACAGGTTTGCAGGCGTTTCACATGGCGCGGTGATTGCGTCTGTTTTCACTACAGAGATTCTCAACGTTATCTGGAGTGCACGAACATGCGCGCGCGCGTGCACATGGACCCGGGGACTGGACCCACGTGCACCGCGGGTACCTGCCCCAGAACGTCATCCACGAGCCACCGCTCGGCGCCAGCGGAGTAGAACAGGTACAACGCGGTGGATTCTCCCTGAAAGAAAGGCCTCGTGTCACTGACCCCCGCCTTGCGGTACACGTCTTGGATGGTGGAGGTGCTGCACAGAGAGAGAGAGAGAGAGAGGGGCTTATGTGGCCCGGGTCGGATCCGCCTGAGGCGAGACCGTCACGCAGAGCATGAGCGTCTACCCCCGGGGCAGGCGCTATTCCGATGGGCCAGCAGGGCCGCCCTCGCCGTGCCAGTGAAGACCGGCCCCGTGCTTCCTGGCCCCGAATCTGGTCTGCTGCGCTGCCGCGCACTTCACTCCGACCGCACCTGCGGTCACGGCCTGCGTCCTGGCGTCGCAGTGCAGTCCTGGGCCCCAACACCGGGGGTGTTCCGGGGCCATGATGTCAGGTTTTGAAACAACCGGCTCATCGGCCAGACGGATTCAGTTCATGCCATGCGGCTGTCCTTGGCCCATCAATTGGTTTGCCGTGCCGCCCTCGCAGTGCAAACCAGACCAGCACCGAATGTTGCCTCGAGGTCGCCGCACCGGTGCGGCTATCGGATGTTTCTTGGGCTGTCCGGGTCGCCCCACGGCACCGGCCAGGGCCCTACCATTGCCAAGGGGAGCTCTCGCCACCGAGACGTGGCTTGGACCATCCACCCATCAGCCGGTTTCTCACAAAAAGGAACCAACGTTCTGTACCGAGCAAAAGGTGGGGTGGGACAACAATGTAGAGCATGTTTCCAGGCGAGTTGCCACCAGGCCAAGGTGTTCCTGTGGGGAGGTTTGGCACAAGGCCTCGGTATTAGGTTGTTTGCCTTCAGCGGCGCCTATTGGCCTCTCGCCACTGCTCATTCTGACCCTCTGTGGGTCCGAACGTGTTTTGGTTGTGTCAACGGAGCCCCCGGATGCCCCGGTGGTGGTGTTCCTGTGGGGGGGGGGGGGGGGCGTGTTTCGGCGACACGATTACCCGCTCCTTTCCGGCAGCGGGTCATTAGGGGCCTTGCAAGCCAAGGGAAGGGAGGTCCTGGTCCCGGTGCCTCGTTGATATCTGCCTGAACGGTCTCTTTGCATCGCCCCCACTTCACTGCGGTAGAGGCATGGCCTGAGGAAGCACCCCAAAGCCCGAAGCCCAGCCCTAAAACCTGGAAACAATGCGCACGGCATCGTACGCACACGTCGTGGCCGGACAGGCCCCGCACGAGCCCCCACAGTCCACAAGCGTCTCGTCCCCGTTTTGAAGGCGGTCCGCGCACGCGTCCGCCGCTCGCGCCACCACGTCCACGTCCTGCGCCCAACTGGGGGCGCTCCACACGTACCACTGCCCGCTGGTGTTCACGGTGGGTGAGGGGACGTCCACGATGGCATACGCCTGTGGGCACACGTGAGGCCGCGAACGGGAAGGGGGCGGAGTGGGGCGAGCGGTTGGGGCAGGGGCTGGGCCCGGGGGGCAGGGAGCACGACCGCAGTGGATGTCCATGTTCTAGCTTTGTGCCGTTCACCGTACCAGGCCATAGCTTGAGGGCCCCACTAAGGGTAACAGACGCGTGCGCACGACCGTGTACCGCGAGGCACAAGAAGGCGTGCAAAGCAAAAGTCAAAGAGAGGAAAATCTTCAGTAACATGTCACTTTCGCTGCAGCAGACAGTGAAAGGACAGCGGGGCATGAAATGCAGTGCAAGTCCACTACTCTGTGGCCTATGAACTAAATTCTGGTTGAGGGGCCACAGATTGTGTAGCCCTGTACCGTCATCATGAACCTCAGACGCACTCCCCCGGGGCACAAGCCTTTGGTTTGGGCATTGTCAGTGGGGACGCCTCAAAAGGTCGGTGTGGACTATGCTCCAGCTGTCTTGTTGGTGTAGTTCCGAACTACGTAGGAACAGCGCAAAATTGTTGAGGAACGACGTAGGAACAGCGCAGAGATTTTTAGGAACGACGGATGACCACCAGAGATGTCGTGTTCTGAGTGCGAAGAGGTTCTCAGTCAGAAGAGGGGTTGTGCCGTGCATACCTATCGGAACTCGGGGCTCAGTAGGGGAGTTGGGTGGGTGCCCCGGGGGGGGGGGGGGGTTGAGACGGGAAATCGTTTGAGGTTGGGGGTTGACCTGAACTTGTCCAATCAGCCCAAGACCATTGGTTATGACCCAGGATCCGCCATTAAAGGCTGCATCCCACCAGAGGTACTTCCCATTGGCAGCCCCTTTCCATGCATCTCTGGTGTTGAACGGCGAGGGGTTGATGAGGTCATACAGGTCATTCACCGCAGCGTTCTGGCCCACGATTCCGGAGATCCGAACCTTCTCCGTCAAAGTGATGGGCAGACAAGCCCAAATGAAGAAGTGGAACACGTGCATGGTGCAGAAAAGACCACGGCCCATCATCCAGTGGCATGAGCTCTGAGTGCGTGGAGGAGGTGTGTGAAGGGAGGGGAGGCAGGGGGAAGGGAGAGGAGGGAAGGCGGAGACGCACTTTTGAGCTGAGACACTGTGTGGCATTGTGTGTGGGTGTTTTGTGAAGGAATTGCCCCCTGCCCACCCACCCTGGAGACAAAACTGTGGCAAAATGGGAAAAGATAGAGGACTGTCAAGATGCTACAGATGAGCAACTCTTATGCCTGCATGCTGAGCCTTGACACTGGCAGCATGGCCCAAGGGACCAAGGCATATCTTATCCTCCTGGTGGGGGCAGGAGGTGGAGGAGGAGGAGGAGGAGGAGGAGGAGGAGGAGGAGGAGGAGGTGGTGGTGGTGGTGGTGGTGGAAGAGCAGGAGCTGTGACTCTCGGTCACCAGGCTGGGGGAACTGTGTGCAGGTCCCAGGTCCATCTCCTGTATTCTCCACATCAGACTCGGGGCTGGCAGGGACTGATAAATGACGCACTGGGGCCAGACAGCCGTTTCCTATCATCGCCCACTTACCCCACAATCATGCACCCCAGATGGCATGTGGTTCTGACACTGGTACTGGTGCTTCCACATTGCGACCATCATCTGGCCCACACCCATGCCCCAAACCCTGCGTGTGATACTACCCCAAGCCCCACACGATACTGCTTATCCACCACATTCGCAAAAGGTGGTGAAGCCGCATCGAACAGATCACCAGCTCCCCGTACCTGTGCCAAACCCATTTGGTAGAGGTACGAGACCGTCTTCGTTGACATGTCCCTATTCACTGTCACATCGAACACCCTTTCCATAGCTATCGCTGTTGTGCCCTTACTAAACTAGAGAACCAGGACACCACCCGGGGGGGGGGGGGGCACAAGCTGTGGACCAAGTACGAGCCCGGATGCATCAGCTATAGAGAGCGCAATCAAGAGCGCAGCCAGCAGCCCTAGGGTGGGACCAAGAAGATAGTGACTGGACTGTGCATCGGAGGTGGGGCATGCAGCACAAATGGTGGAACTCCTCCTGATTACTCTAACCCGGGTGAACCTAGAAGAAGAGGCCCATGACCCCTACAATGGGGAGGACAACGGGTTGGTCCACTGCTGCCGGAGGTGGGGGATAAGGGGCTTGAGGTCGCCGGTGATACTACTGTCCTCAAAGAGAATGGCCCCACACTCCCTGAGATGGTCGCTGGATCAACTGCCGGACCAAGGCGGCGCGTGGGACCTGAAGCTGACAGCCCTGGCGAACCAAATGGTGCAAGATGGGCTCCTCAGGGCTGAGCCTCCACATGGAAAATCCACGTTCCGGGTTTTTGCCAAGCATCAAAACTAAGCAGGCACTCATTGAGGATTTGCGGGCGCTTAGTTCAATCATGCCCAAGCCGCTCTCTTTTACACTTCCCTCCAATGGCCCCGGCTCAACAAGTCACATGGGCTTCAGTTTCAGATCAATAACATAGAAACTGGGAATATTTCCACAATTAGGCAGGTTACCCAAACTGCGTGCCGCAGGAAAAGCGTTCTCCGAGACAAGGGTAATGCGATTGCAATGTGTTGTGGACCCTGCCACTACCACCACCACCATCAAGGCAACAAGCGGTGGCAGTAGCAGCTCTAGCTCTCGCAGTATTAGCAACTGAAGTGGCACCAGTAGTAGCAAAAAGACCAGTGCACCGCCCTTATGAATGCCCCATGCAAACATTCAAGGCTGGTCACCCTCCCTTTGCAGTCCTTGTTGGTATACCACACACTCCCTAGAGGTGCTCCCCATCAACGGCGTGTCTGCACTCTCACCTCACGAGCCGGAAGAGCCCATCAATATGGAGGGCAAGACACGACCCCCATCAATGTCCCCGACAGCAAAGGGACAAGCCAGTGCAACAACATGTGTCTCACCATTACTCTTCCAGCCCTCACATACCTTTACTTATTCTATTTCAGTAACAGTGTTGGTGGGGGGGGGAGGGCCCCTTGGCCAGAACCCTACGCCCCTTTGGGGCACAATTAACAGTGTGACCAGGTGACCAAGAACCCCCCGAAGCCTCTGATTACCTATCGCTCAGAAGGTGGCGGTATTTGTGTCTAAGGCCTCCAACTACTTCCAATCCCACAACCATCAAGTGCCCAACCATGGGTGCCCATGGGAACCGCATTACTAATGGGCCTTGCCTCAGTTAGCATTGGAGTAACCCTCAAAATTAGAGGTTGACTTGGAGTTGGATTCTGAGGTTCAGGTGGTGTCGGTGTGTGCAAGGATATTGGTTGTGGAATGTGGCGCGCATGTGCCCACTGGCACAGGGCTAATAGCCTAGATCAACCAATTTGCTGGCGACTAGACGGACGCAAGCTGTACACAACCAACAATCATTAGAAACCTACTTCAAAGAAAGCTTCAAACAAAGCCGATTCAACGCACTGCATCAGAATGAGCACACACACAAATGAGAATGCCAGGGCCTGTTGACAATGACCTCTCCAAACGGTATCCACAGACAACATCTGATTCCTTCATTCATTCATTCGTTGGACTGACATTCTTCCACCACCTGCTCGTTGCTCCCAGGAAAGGCTGCGTTGAAAGAGGCTGCATATCCCTTGCCTTATTCGGGCCACACCCATGAGGAGCGCAAACTGCGCTGCAATCCGCCCCGTGAATTCAGCCTCCCGCCCAAAGAAATTCCTCCCACAGTCTTTCTGCCATGTTCTCTGTCTGCCTACAATAGGCCCAGTAAATTGAGCCCTCAAATTCAACCAGCCCCCCCCCCCCTTCTTGGAGGCTCTATTGAATACCCCCTGTGCAATTCAAAATCCAACTTCGCCCCGACCTCGGACACGGGCATGGGCATTGCTCTTACCAGCCGCACATGCCGCACGCTAGAAGCACTGCACAACGCACAAAGTGTGTGAGGTGTAGCAAATCAGGACATTGTCCATAGAACAGTGGAGCTCTGTGCCACGAATCAGCAACGTTCCTAGCAGCCTGCGGAGTCCTGATCCCATCAGCATGTTCAGGGACCTCCCCCTCACGTTGGCAAATAGCTCGCAGTGGCGGTGCTATCGGCCGTTGTTGCTGTTCGCACAGCGGCACCAGGAAAGCGGAGAGCATGCCCCTCTGGCGGCTACGGCAGTGCTCCGGGCTGGTGGAGACATACCATCTGTAGCCTCGGGGAGAAGGTTGGAAGCGGGCACCGCACAGCACTGCAACACAGCACTGCCACGGCACTGCCACACAGCAAGGCCACACGGACTGCCTTCGGTGCTGCGCGTGGGCGCAGTCACTGGGACGCAGGAGGTCGGGATGCACAAAGACGTCGAGTGCGCAGATGGCGAGGAACGGGGAGCGCAGGCCATGAAGCACGGCCCATGGGGACGTCTGGGGATGCACGGGGGACGCATGGACATGAATGGACTTTCGTGACGGGTGCATGGGGATCAGGCTATTGCTGAAGGCTATTGCTTAATAGCCTGATGGGGATGAAGGGGGTGAATGGGGGTCACCGGTTGTCAATACGGCTGGGGGAATCCGTGCTGGTGTACGCCCTGGAGCGCGTCGGGATCCTCGAGGTGTACAACGGCGGGTACCCGTACGCCTTCGTCTGCCTCGTGCGCATGCCGCAGCTCTTGAACCTGCGGCTGATCCTGTTCACGCGCACGCGCGGCCTCTGGATCTACGAGATCCGTACCCACTACCGGATGAGCACCATCTGGTTCGTGGTATGCCTGTTTGCCTGCCTGCCTGGCTCTCTATCTGCCTGCCTGCCTGCCTCACTAATTGCCTGCCTGTCTCTCTGCATATAAATGCGGACGGAGGCAGCGAAATGGGGCCCAAAAAATGCGGCTGAGGTACGTCCCCTTGCGGCAGACTCCATCACGTCAGCCCGCGTGCGGCGCCGTCCCTATGCACAAGAAATGCGCACGGTCTTGAACGCATTCCGCTGGTCGAACATGTACACCGTGTCCCCCGGCAGGTCCACGAACCCGACGGCAAACGCCTCGGTGTCGGGTTTCTCTGCCGTGTCCAGGAGCTCCGCGGGACTCTGAACGGACTGGTCACGGCTCGGGGTGAAGGTGTCCGCGAGGTCGGTCGTCGTGAGGACTTTCCGATGCACCGCCCCCTGTGGGCGTGCGGGGGACAGTGGGCTCTCAGTGGATCGTAAAGAAATGGGAATGAATGGCAATTTCAATCTCTCGCCCGCGCGTCCCGGGGGGGGGGGGTTGGCACAAGGCCTCGGTATCTGTTTGTTTGCCTTTGGCGGCGCCTATTGGCCTCTCGCCACCGCTCATTCTGACCCTCTGTGGGCCCGAACGTGTTTTGGTTGTGTCAACGGAGCCCCCGGATGACTTGTCCTGTTTGACTACTCCGGGGGGTCGGTTGTCCCGGAGACGGGGCTGTTGCCCGTGCCGTTGACCAGGTGCATCCAGATGCACACTCCGAGTCCATGCAGGGGTTTGCCGACTCCAGCACTGACTTGAGCGCGCTGGGGTGTGCATCTGCAGGATCATGTTCCCGGGGGGGGGGGGGGGAGGTGGCATGACGCCTGGTCGTGTTGCTGTCTGAAGCCGGCGGCGCCTATTGGCCTCTGACCACTCACCCCTGCCCCTTTCCTTGAACCCTTTCCCTCCGCAGGCGGCGGCGCCCATCGGTCTCTCACCCCCTCGGGCCCTCCCTCTCCCTCTGCCTGGCCTGTCCGCACCGCCCTACTCACCCTTCCTTTCCCTCGGGAGGGTCTGCCAACGGGGAGGGGGGCGGGGGGGGGCGGGGCATTACAAATCTGCGGGAAAAGACCCGTTGACAGTTCTGTGGCATGCAGACAGCACTTGGTCGATGTTTCACTGTCTCTGGGCCGGGGGGAAGGGGGGAGGCTCGGCCGCCCGCCAGGGCCGAATGGGGCACAGAGCACGGCTGGGGGGGAGGGGGCGATGGGGGTGCTCACACCCGCTTATCGGCGGCCAGGACAATGCAGCGGCCCGCGGCCTTGGCGATGTACAGTTTGACCGGCTGTGCGTCGTCCCGGAGCGGCACACGGAGGCACTTGGGCGGACAGCCGGCGATCTCCACTCCGGCCTGACCTGAGGGCAAGGAAGGCGTGTCCGCAGTGGGAGACGCCTGGCGATGCCCCGGGGGCAGGCAGGCGCACGCGACGGGCCAACAGAGCGGTCATCGGAGCGTATTCGTCCGGTCGCAACCAAGTAACGGGCGTGCGCGACCCGACGCCGGTCGGCTAAGGGCGGTGAACCGACACTCGCCACGCGAAGCCCCCAGAGTTCCACAGGAGTTCCACAGGCCTCGAATGGAAAAGAAGACCCGACAACCGACAGTCGTGGCCGTCAGCCCTGCCTTATGCTGCCGCGCAGATCATACCCCGTGCAGTACACCACGTATCGCGGCAGCCTCTCGGTTGGACTGTCAATGCGTACTGTGTGCGCGCGCGTGGACGGGACGCGTCGCATGCGCGCGCGAATACGGGACCCTTTGCATCTCCACGCGCAGAAAGGCGCCTGCCCTGCGCCTCCCACGCTGTGTCTGGACGAAAAGGTGACCCCGCTGTGCAGTCGGCAAACTGGGACTCCGGTGCTCAGAACAGGTCTGTGACCAACCACCGATAACCGTCAATACGCGCGCATGCGCGTCCTCGTTCCACCAGGTCTGACCGAGTCCCCTCAGCCCCTGCCCACGGCTGTGATGCAGACCCCGTACGATCCCGGCGCACAAAGAGGGTGGGCAGGTGGCGACATGTGAAAAGGCAACCGGTGGCCATTCGTGCCAAGGCAAACGCGCGCGCGCAGACACACACACGGGGCCAGCCACTGCCAACGTGGCCCTCTGTCGACAGGGAGCCACATACCGCAGGCCGCCACAAAAAAGTCATCGTCGGTGCGCAGGAGGCCCAAGTCGTGGTAGGGGCCATGGTGTAGGCGCACGATAAACGTGACGCGCACGCAGAGCGAGCCCCTGGAGGAGCCCACCTGCAGCCCGTGAATCACTGCAATTCGAACGAGAACGGGGGACAATGGAGTCTCTGCCCGAGGGCTGGCATAGGCCTGGCACGGGGTCTGCGGTGCACGTGCGACGGCAGGGGGGCAGGGGATTGCGGTCAGGGAGCATCAAATCCGATTGCGACAATGTGCGGAAATTGCCGGAAAATTGCGGGAAATCGCAGGAAAATTGCGGTACCTTAACCAAACCTCCCGAAGCCTCCAGGAGAAACACCTATGCATCGGGGACACACAGGGCACTAACAGGCACGCGAGGGGGAGAAAAAACCAATTGCGGAAAAATTGCGGGAAAATGCGGAAAATTGCGGGAAATCGCGAAATTGCGAAAAACTGCGGACCCCAATCCCCCCCCCTGGCAACTGAAAGGGCGAACACTGATACCACACTGCAGTGAACTTGAAGAATCAATCGGTGACAAGCGGGTGGGCAACTTTCAAAAGCCGCCCACGGGTCATCGGTTGGCCATCAACTGGAGGCGGTTGGCGATTCAGCATCGGCGGTTAGCGGTTGATGCCTTCGCGGTGCTGTGCGGTCGGTCAGCAGCCCCGATGCACGTGCAGCCGCCACCTTCCCCTGGCAGAACCCGGGCCTCCCCCGCCTCCCCGTCGTGGATGAAGGCCTCGGCCACTGCGAAGGCCGCCTCGGACATGGCGACGCCGGGCCGGATCGTCCTCCAGCCCAGACACCCCCACTTCTGAAAATGCGTGTCGCGGCATCCATTGCCCTGTGTGCCGATGGACTGCGCCAATGAGGGGCGTCGCCTTTTGGCGGATCACCGCCTCGGGACTCGGGGGGGGGGGGGGGGGGCTTTGCTGTGCCAGCGTCACATGCCGCCGTGCACTCTCCGCCAAGTACATGCCATACTGGTCTCGGGGGTGTCACCTGGGGCATAAACGCGTACGGGTAAGATTATGTCTCATCCCCTTGTGCCCTTGCACCGGTCCGGCCTATCCTTTCCCGACCTGCACCGCCTTCCTTTCTCTCGGTCGGCTGTGCCAATGGAGCCCCCGGACTGTCCCTGTTTCGCTCTGTATCGGGCCCACACGGAGGAGGGCAACGGTCTCGGGCGGGGGGGGGTCTGGAACCCAAAAATCCAAAAGTTTGGGCACCCAAATCGCCCAAATCAATATTTCATTTCGTAAGTTTCATTTTTTCCCGCTATGAAATCCGGGTCCGAGGGGGGGGTGCCCCCCCCTGTGTGACATTCCGTCGGGGTGTTGTTCCTTTACAGGGCCCTGGACAGTCACCCGTTCTTCCCTTCGCATGTTGCGTCGGGTCGCTGCGTTCTGTCGGCCGCTGCGGCCGGTGCTCCTGCTGTTGTCGTTTCCGCGTTCGCGGAGCCCAGTCGTTGGTGTTGGGGTTGTGCTGAATGTGGCGGGGTGTGCCGTTTGCACGTCAGCGGCGCCCAATAATTGGCGTATTGCGGATGTGCTGGTTGTTGGCGGGGTCGTTTGACTGTTTTTGCTGTCCACGCGCCTCTGTCCACAGGCCGTCCGTAGCATGCCTCGCTGTGTTTCTGTGTGCGTGAGGCCCAGGTGCCCTGTTCCTCCACGTGCTGTCCCAGCCGTCCACCATATGCCCCCCCCTCCCCGAATGGTGACGTGTGAGCTGTCACGTGTGGGTTGTTGAGACGACGTCAGCAACAGATCAGCACATGCAGATCACAAGAAGGAGGCAAAAGCTTATCAAGGGCCGAAAACAACCCGAGGCGCCTTTCGCAAAAGGTCTGTGCCCCCCCCAGGGGATGCTGAGTTGTTGAGCAACACTCTGGGGTTGGGAACGGAGTTGGCACATCCGGGAAGGTCAAGGGAGAGGGTGAAGGTGGGGTTAGTGGATTCCACACGCCACAAAGGCCCGTCGCCGGGGCGTCGCCGGGGGATCACCTCCATCGACATGCAGCACCGCTCCAGCCACGGACGGAGTGCCTGTGGAGAGGGGGTGGGTGTGGGCAGGGCTGTGGAGCGGGGGGCAGACAGAGCCTTGGGGCAGGTGCAGGCACGTCCTTAGAGTGCGGGAAGGGGGCGGTGACCGCCGCAACTATTGCGAACGCTGTGCCCACTCCGGCGAATGTCCCGCGGGTTCTGAAGGGATTCGTCGCGCGCGCGCTCGCGGGTGGCCGAGGAAACGGTGGTTTTTCGGTACACTTCCACTGCCTGACGCGCCACACACACACACACACACACACACACACACACACACACACACACACGACAGTGTCCAGTTGGACCCCTGGACAGGGCTTTTTTGAAAGGGCTGGGGGTGGGTCTAGGGGGGGGGGGGCGGATCAAGGGTGGGTGGGTGGCTGGCTGGCTGGATGGCGGCCGGTGCTCTTGCTGGTGTCGTTGCCGCGTTCGCGGAGCCCAGTAGTTGGTGTGTTGGGGCTGTGCTGAATGTGGCGGGATGTGCCCCCCCCCCACCCCCATGGCGGCGGTCGGGCCTCAGGGTGTCCGCTTGCGGTCACTTCCCCGACGGGGGCACATAACAACCTTCCGCCTGTCCATTTCCCGAGCTGATGCGCCCGCCCTCCTTGTGGCGAGCGCATCATGTGCCTCCCCACCCCCCAACCCCGCTCGGGTCCGGGGGGGTCGCCCCCCGTGGCTCGACAACCGCTTAAAGGGATCCCCTCTCTGGCACCACAAGTGCCACATTGGCATCCCCCTTTGGCACCACGGGCGCCAAAATGCTGATTCGGCGAAAATGGGGGCTTTTCGAGGGCTGTCGCTTCAGAGCGCCGGGTCCCTAATTGGGCCACAATACAGTCGGCCAGCGTGGACGCGGCAGGGGGCATTGAACGCACTGACGGCCAAAGGAGGACCCAGCCCCACACCACGTTACACCCCACTTCAACCGCGCCAATTTGTTTTTCTTTGGCTCCCCCCTTCCCCAGGGATGTGTGTCAGCGCGAGCGGGTCGCAAGGGGGGACTTCAAGAGTCGTCGCACAGGCGGTTGGGAGGCACGTTCTGGCAGGTACAAAGCGGTTGGAGCGCCGTTGACGGGCAAACAGAAGTGGGTGGCAGGGCGCCAAGAGTCATTTTGGGGACCGTTCGGGTATATCGCCAGGAACATCCCAGCTTGACCCATAATTTCAAACCTGCTTTGCCCCCCCCAGTTTTAAGTAAGTCGAATCCACCCAATTTGTCCCCGGCGAAAACGGAAACATTTTGCCGCGTCGCACCGCGCGCGCGCGTTGCCAACACCAGTTCCGGCCAGTTGGCCAGCCAATGACCATTTTGGCACCATTCGGGTATATCGCGTGATGGTCACCTCAAACAGTGGCTGGGGCGGGGTGTCCCTCCACCCCCTTCAAATGCCTGACCAGCGGTGCAGCAGTCAGTGCGCTTGCCGTGGTTTCTGGAAGCACAGGCCGCGACGCTTTAATGCCTTGAGCGCCGACCAAGTTTCACAGTGGGAGGCCGGCATACCTGCCACAAGGGTGTGCTCCAACCGCAGCGCCTGCACTGCCGCCCCAGGTGTGCGGCCAGGATGACGCACAAGAGCCTCAGGCAAATCGGCACTGGGTACCAGGGACGTGCCCACTGTCCCCAGTGACAGGAACGAAACTGTGGGTAGGGGGTGACGGTGGGTGGGGCCCAGGCGGACGGGGAGCAGAGGCTCGCCTCTGGAACGTGTCTGCACTGATTCCAAAGGGTGTTGGTGATGCAAAATTGCCATCGCAGCGCAGAGGCCCCCAAGGGCTGGAGCAGGGTGCCTTTTTTTAGTCCTGAAAGATGCCTTTTTTTGTATCTTTTACCAAATATGGAGCATTGTTGACATTTCAATAGTTTCCAGTCAGTTTGTCTCATTCAGAATGCAGTACTCGGCCGAAAAAGGAGCAGGATTTGGTTTTTTGTACAAAAAAACAGAAATTGGAATTTGGTTGCTGCCAATTTCTTGGTATGGAACCTTACCAAGGGGCACGCGGTGGAAAGGGGGGTATGGAGTGGCGAGGGGGGAGCTGCGAGGGGCACTCAGAAGGTATGGCAAGGCAGCGAAGGCCCCCGGGGAGCGACATCCGCACTCCACCTCCAACCTCCCTCGATTCACCGTCGGTTACCCTCCCACCCTGCACCATTCACACGGAGGGGGGACAACCGCCCCCACCCCCAGCCAAAACAACCGCGCCCACTGCCTAAATATCCGTACCCCACGGGGAAAGCATCAGCTGCATCCAGTGTGCAACTCAGTGACATACCGGCGACACCCCCTCCCCCGACCCCATAGGTGGTCTGAAAACACTCTGTACGGGTGTCCCTGTGGGGAGACATGTCTCGTGCACCAGTGAAGCAGCACCATCTTTGCCCCGAACCTTCCCGCTTACCCCCATAACGCCGTGCCCTTCGGGCTACCCCCTGACCATCATTGCCGCCTTCCTTCGCGGACCAATCCCACGACACCCAGTGATTTTGGACACTTCCTTTTAGTATGCTCGGATGTAGTGGGTTTTGCACGCGATGCGACCATTCCGCTTTCCGAGACAAGTCTCGGTAATACCCGCCCCCTGCACCACCAGAATTCAGTAGGAACGTGCTGCGTCCAGCGTGTGGCTCAATAGGACCCTGCTCCATCTGATCATGTCTGGGCTGGCAGACGCTAGCAGCAAGTCTGGTGGTGCCGCACGTGACAATATGTGTGTTTGTTCGTATGGTGTGACGTGCGGAGGTGTATACCACCAAAGCACCGAGTGGCCTTTGGTATGGGGCCGATCGCTGCTGAACACCAGTTGCCCTGCCAGACGCTAGTGGCAGGTCTGGGCACCACCTCAACAGACGTTGCGATGGAAGAGATGAGGAAGGGATGTGCGGCTCAGAGCGGGGAGGGGGGGGAGGCTAAGGGCCTCGCCTACCCTGCCCTCCTGTTGTCCATGGCCCGGAAGGTGGGAAGACGGTTTTCCTACGAAACACAGACGACGTAAAAATCCTCCCAAAGCAGCCCCACGAAGAGCGTCTGCGCGCAACGGGCCGTTCCGCACCTGCGCCGTCCGGATGACCGACAGCGATGCAACCCGCACAGTCTTCGCAGACGTCAACCATTTGAACGCCCACTGCACACAGAGGGAAGGGACTTCGGCCTGCCTGCGATGGGCGACACCACGCACCCCCGCATGAACCGCCATATTGATCAGGCGAAGGATGGAGAGGGAGAAGGAACGGGGAGGCCACTTTCAGAAGTGATTCTTAGCGCTACATGGAGGACGCTGCCTGTGGGTACATGGCCAAAATCCTGCCGGAGCGGATGCCGTGCCATTGTGCACAACCTGTCCAGGCTTCATATTACTCAGCCTTGTGTTGGGCAGAGATTGCATTCACAAGAGTCGAATCAGCTCTGTGCGAATGGGCATCCTTTGCAAAGGGAAGCAGCGTTCACTATCATCAGGTCTACAAGCCCAAGAATGTTATGTGGAAAGTACGTGGTCGTGTGGTGTCGGCACGGCACAACCAAACCGGCATACAATGGCCTGGGGAGCGCGCCTCAGAAAAGGGCGTGTATGGAATCACTTGGGTCCACGGCCTCTCTGCAGGTGTTTCGTTCAAGTGGGACTGGGGGCGCCCGCAACTCCAACTCTGGGTTGAATGCAGCTGCCTGCGTTTGGGGGTTTGCTCAAGTCCTGCACAATGGAATCCCTTCCCACACCTCCTGTGATTCCACCAGGACATCCACCCCAAGGATTCGCATCCCCATCACTGCTGAGCGACGCGCTGTGGAATAGGCACGGCACACCTGCGGCAGTGGCCCGACAGGGCAAGCACTGGGTCATGGATCGTGCAATGGTCGTCTCGTGGAACTTGTTTGGGTTCAGCATGACTTGATGTCTACCGGAGGGAGAGTTGGTCGTGGGGGTGACGGGCTGCAATGCACACGATGGCGTCCCCTGCGCTCGAACCCCGCTCCCCCCCTCCCCAGCCCGCCTTGCCCGATGCAGCCCAACGTGAGTCGCCCGGTGCATTTGTACCGAGTGTAAACGGCAGACGTCCCTCGCTTTTGTGGACTACCACCCCTGCCAACTCTCGAGGGAGCAGCGGTAAACATCAAAGCGTGAGGTGGTGCCCATCCACCAGAGTGGCAGACAAAGGGCACAATGCCTGACAAGGCCAGGGCCACCACCACAAGAACCCCCAAGTCTGCCGGGGCTGTGCCTTTAAGAACCGGGCGACGCTACAAGGGGCTGGCCCGTGTCCCGGGAGGAAAATACCCACAAGGGCACACAGGGCGAAGCCAGGGTACAACGCCAGGCACAACCACAAGCACCTTTGCCAGTCAGGTTCCAATCCGACTGGTGGACAAACAGTGTGGCGAAGGGTCCTGATCCAGGGTTGTCCTGTGTGCCGGCGTCTGAGTCTGAGCACTGACCACAGCCCAAACCCGGCAATGCACCGCCAGCCCATACGTCGTCAGCAGCCGCTGGGACACAAGCACCAGCACAATGCAGTGGTGGACCGAGAAAAGAGCACAGCGGTATCTTGTACTGGGGCTGGGCTCATGGACCTTCCAGATCTCCCCTGCCGAGCACAAGAAGGCGAATGAGGCGTGGAATCTGGAGTGGTAGGGTAAGGGGTTGGGTTGGGGCATGACCCCAGCGCACACCTGGCGCTGCAGTTGGATGTCTGTTCACGCTCCATCGGATGGAGGGAGGGAAGCAGAGGGACGAGGGATGGAGGGATGGAAGGAGTTGGGGCTGGGGTGAAAGGAGGGACGGACGGACGGAAGTCGGGGGGGAGGAACGGACGGAGTAGGTGGGTGGCATCAGACGAGGGAGGTAGGGAGGGGGAGGGGCTGAAAGGACGGGTAGGGAGCGTCGTCGGCCATCGATCACTTCCCAGCTGCGGGGGCTGTGACGTTTTGTATGCATACCCCCTAGCTCTCCCATAAGGATGCCCCTCGGAGATCCCCGTTGCAAATTGTGGAAATTACTCCATTTAGTGTTTGTTAGAAAATCATGTGGCACCATGCGGGTACAAGACCAAGTCTAAAGGGCCGACAATCGTGCCCCCTACCATCATTGTGGCTCGGTGCAGTTTCGGTTCTTGCAGGGCTATCCTCATTGCCTTGTCAAATGGCAAATTTGTCATGTTCAAGATAATTGGGGCTTCTGTATGGTCGCCGTATATGACATTGGGTGTCGGACCCGCATGAGACGAGCAAGGGGGGCATACTTGTGGCAAGGTCGAGAATAAAGACTTCACCGTCTTCGTAGCAACAACAACAATAAACGGTGGATGGCAAATGGGACAAGCTCACAAGTTTGGCCATGAGAGCTGTACAAAGGTTGCATATGAAACGAGGGCCCATGTGAAACAGGGCGGACATGCAACGTAACCATTGCCAAGGCCCAAGAATTTATCAACGGACATGACTATTTCGCGCATCTTATAAGCAAACACTGCATCTTGTAGAGCGGGTAATACTGCTATTACCGATCTTATCGCACTTTCGGTCGCCCCACCATCTTCATGCGCACACGTACAAAGCACAAGGCCAAGAGGCCCTGAAGAGGCACTAATGTCCATGGAGCTTTTTTTCATTCGAAGTTCGGCTCGCCATGAACGCTCTTTTGCCTGTGGTTAGGCCACTTTGTGTTATGCACCACCCATGCATAAAAGAAAAAAGCCAGGAGGCCCTGCACATTGATATCACATTGCATTTCATGTAGAGTGGACGCAGGTCAAGAATGAGGGTGAGGGCATTGGGTTCATCACGCAGGTGCACTGCACCTCATGTCAAAACACACTAGTTCCTGTTACCAAAGCTCTCCTTGTGCTCACTCACGTGTGTCACATCGATGTAGCTATTATGTCATACTTGTGAGTTCCTACTGTTGTCCATGTCAGCTTGTTTTCCAGTTGGCGCAAGTCACTGTAACATGCGCCTACGTGGTCATCCGGGTGCTTGGCCAACACTTGTTGCATGTGGAATGCGTTCTTTGTCGGCTACGAGATGCTCAATAGTGGCGTTGCATGTGGGCTAGCTTGCGCAGTTATGTGCCAGTGTGCTTGCAAAGAATCGTGCTCGACGCCATGGCCTTCTTTTTAGAATTGTTTGTGCTTAATGTCTTCATTGCGCATCAAGGTGGTGGCTAATGATGTATGCAAGAACTTGACATCTGCGAGCTTGTCACGCAACCGGGCGGGTTCATGGGCATCATCGTTGTGGCATGGCATGACATGGCATTGTGACATTGTGGAAGAGCTGCGGGTCACGTCCCTTGGCCGTCGTGCTTGCCCCTGCTGCGTCGTCCCGGCCCTTCCGGCCCTTGGCAGCCCGCACCATTTCACACAGTCACTTAACGATTGTGGTTAGAAAGGCCCACACATCCGGAGCATTGGAGGGACAAACAACGAATTCATTAGTGAGCAAGAGCTCACAAGGTCGTTCTCAAGGCATCGACCACTTTTTTTGGAAAGGAGTCTTGCAAAAACATGGGGAATGCCCATCACAAGAAAATGCTTTGCGATCCCATTCACCGTAGCACGCACATTTTGCACTATTCATTCATTCATTCATTTCGGTGGCACATAGGAAGCCTCGGCCCTCATCATTGGTTTGCAAATCACCAAGGGATGATGAGCTTAAAGACACATATTGGATGTATCATCGTTGTAGGTTAGGATGGCTTTGTCTTAACTTTGAAAATTTAATCAAAGGGGTCTATAGGTATAGCACCGCCAACTTATCACGGCTACAAAATTTGTACGTTGGAACTATGCATCACGCATTAAGGTGACATGCACATCATGGCAGACGAAGGGCACAACGAAGGCTGCTCACCAATGCATTAGAGGTTGGTAAGAAGGAGTACACACAGTGCTGGCTCATGCTTCGCTTTTCAATTCACCGTCGGCATATGGTTTGACCCTAGGGCGCACAAATCGTCATAGCCAACGACACACACAATGCTTGCTGAAAGCCCTGTAAGTCCCGTAAGTAGTACCCTCATCCGCGTCGACCACCTCAACTCCATCCCCCTCGAGTCCGGGGGCTCCATCGAGCTTGCTTGCTCGTGTACACTGGGCATGGTGCCAAAGGACACGAAAGTAAGCGACTTAAACAAGTGTTTTTCGCAAAGCTCACGACAAAATCGGACAACTCAACGTCACCTCATAACTCAACGTCACCTCATAACGAACCTCAACCATGGCATAGAGCACACGAAGTTTTCCCGAACAATCTACACAATGCAGGTGTAGCAGGTGCAATACCCCATTTATGAAGGCAGTACTGTATTGGAGGTTACGATTGTTTTCCCACCAGTTCAACAAAAAGCCCGGATTTGCCACTGCGGACTAAAGGCGATACTAGGGCTATTCGCTTGATAGACCCAACGGCGAGCCCATATATAACAGCCTCTCTAACACCCCCAAACGGCGGGAGATCGCCTCAGCTGTAACAAAGTCGATTAGAAAGAGAGCTAAAGTAGTTTGTGGGTCGTGAAGCTATTGCAAGTCGTCAAATGTTGCTCACCAAGAGGTGAGACGGGATGGTCGCCAAACCACGCAGTATCTATTCATACACGTAGGTTGGGAGACGAACAGGTTTTTATTGGGTTGCTTTCGATGGATGTGTGCGCCTTTGCTATTTTTATTACACAATCGTTAGTAGGTAGGTTAGTAGGTGGGAGCGAAGCGAACTGGGCCGAGATTTTAGGACGATAATCGTTACCTACTAACGATTACTTAAACGTGTTAGGTAGAGGGGCGAGATTTCAGGACGATAATCGTTACCTCCATATCAGCACCACATGCCCCATCCCTCCTCAAGCATGTGCAAGGCAAAGCAAAGGGAGTGAAAGCTTATATCCGTGGCATAGGCACGAGGATATCCGCAGATATCCGTGGTATATAACCCGGGATATCGCAGCGGTGATATCCCGGGTTATATACCACGGATATCTGCGGATATCCCGGGTTATATACCACGGATATTTGCGGATATCCCGGGTCAACTCCCCAAAGCTGAAAAGTGTTTGTAATAGCGAAATGCCTGTCGCAATGAGCCTATTTTTAGGCAAAAACATTTTTTAACTGAAAAAACTGATTTTTGAAGTGGTGATGTCATCATAGCACCGGGTCGCCAAGGCAGCCGAAATTCTTTCGCGCTCCGAGAAACCTCAAAAGGAGGAACCTAAGGAAGAGAAGGCCTCTAATAGTGCTGCTTTGTCTCCAAAGCGTGAGGTGGTGTGTGTTAGCCTCAGTCCAGTTATTAAAGCACAGAAGAAACAAAAGGAACAGACACCCTCTCCATCCTCTGCAAGGATTACCATTGATCTCACTGCGGAGGAGGAGTATGCCTCCTTCCCTTTGACACAATTGAGTGAGAGGGAACCATCTACATATGAGCTCAATGAGAAGGAGAGCATTGTATATGAGCGTGAGATGTACCGTTCTCGTGTATGGGCAGCCCTGGCAACACCTGCCAAGGCCCCAATCAGTCAGGATTTGTCAGCTGTTCCATCACCATTTGCTCAGGCCATCCCTGAAGAGCAACCCAAAAAAAAGGTGAAAAAGGAAGTGCAGGTGAAAAAGGAAATGCAATGCTACCGTTGTGATGATCCCATCAAGAAGAATGCATGTGGTGGCCAACGACCTGTCACATGTGACATTTGCCATGCTGTGTATCATATGTCTTGTGCCAAGCTCAGGTTTCCTCCGAAGCATGGTTCCTGGGCCTGCGAATCTTGTGTCACCGAAATGATTGGCTCCCAGTAGAGCATCTATATGTGCCTAAATGTTTCATGGTTGTAGAGAGCTTGCTTGAAGCTCTACGAAAGAAAGCTCGTTTCGGATTTGTTCTACTCCAAGTGGTGTTCACAAACGTGTTTTGCATGTGTCTCCTATGCAAGGGTGTTCATGGGGAGTGTGCAAGGATGCGCGCTAATATCCTCGGGTTATATACCACGGATATCTGCGGATATCCTCGTGCCTTAATGCCACGGATATAATATTTGTGCCTAATAACACGGATATCTGCGTTGTATCCCGTGGCATATACCACGGATATCGACCGGAGGGAGATATCCGTGGTATATGCCACGGGATACAACGCAGATATCCGTGTTATAGGCACAGATACTATATAGAAAACCACATAGGGCATGAAAAAAACCTATACGGGAAAAAAAAAGTCCCACTGTACACATTAGTTGTGAGGTTTGGGTTCTTGAGGGTTTGCATGCAACAATACACATGTTAGTTTGAAGATTTGTCCTCCAATTCCGTAGGAGTGAGGTATGCACTCACCAATTCCGAAAGTCGAAATTTATAGATGGATAGATAGAAAGATAGGCCTACTCCTTGGCCTCAAGACAACAAGGGCCCACCCCATCCTCCGGCTTCACAATAGAGCTATAGAAGCATTTCGCATGAAAAGGGGCATTGCAAGCATTGCATTGAACACGGTTACCACCACGTGATGGTCGCAAAACAAAAATTTCCCTAGAACACTTGTGGCAAGTGTTCTCGCGAGGAACAGTCCGAGGAGGAAACCACGGTCGCCGCATCTTCTTAAACAGCTGAGGAGTATTGCCCAAGCTGCTGCACGATAGCTTTCCCTAGCCTCAGCAAAGGACCTTTTGAGTGAGACCTGTGTCAATGGGTGCTCATCATAGTCCCACTCCGAATCAGAAGAAACCACAATGCGAGGTTATTCTTGCCACCTATTTTTCTTGCTACACGCAAGTACGGCATTTGGTCATTTGTTACTCTTGTCATGACGATGTCATCATTGACAATAGCGGTTACTTTTGGTTACCAAAACGGTTTTTTCGGTTGAAAAGTGAAAATTCTTCCCAATAGGCTCATTAGAACCGGCTCAAAAAGCCGGTTTTATTGATTGGTCACAACCCCGGGTGATTTGGCGAGATTTCATGACAATAATCGTTATCTCTAACTTGGTCCCTCCGGATTTCAGGATGATAATTGTTACCTCTCCCGCGAGACGGAGGTAACGATGATCGTCCTGAAATCTCGCCCCTAGCTAACACTTTTAGTATGACACTTTGGAGCTGCTTGCGTGACTCGTCACAAAATCCCGCGCGTCACGTTCAACTCTAAGGTCGCGCTCGTCGAATCACGCACTACATCCGAACGTGCTCCTTTGCAAGAAATGTGCATGATAGTGCGATGAGATAAAGTTGCTTAAGAGGGGGAGCGAAAGGAAAGCGAAAGGATAGGTGCCAGAAATCTGGCTGTGGGCGGCAATTCTAATCGCAAGCTCTTCTAATGTCGGACCTTGTTCCTCCAATCTTACGAGCACGGAATCCAACAAACCTTGCCTTGTGCATAAAACCCCCTTTTCTTCACCGAGCGAATTTGGAGAAGAAATGGTGGATCACAGCGGGCTGTGCGGTTAGTTTGGATGGAATGCCTGAATACAAAATTGGTGCAACATCTGTGTTACAAAAATTTTGGGTCAATTGTCACAAGACTTGGACGGTTCGATTCCTGCAGCCGATTGGTGCTGTAAATTAGACGGTTCCATTCCTCCTGGCGCTAAACTTTGGTAGCGCTGCTGTCGCTGGCCGGAGGGCAGACTTGGTGACTGAGCGCACACTTGGTGACTTCAGCCAGCGATCGGCAGCCTTAGAAAGGTTTAGCGCCAGCAGGAATCGCCACGTCCAATTTCCAGCAGCATCTGGCGCCACAGGAATCGCTTGTGACATCAAATCAGAAATCAGAATCAGAAATCGGAATTTGGTGCATCTAGGAATTCCCCTTTCATCTGTCCTTTTGCTCCTGAAACCCTGTTTTCTGGCAGAAATCCGGCATCTGACCAGAATTCTACGGATAAGCGCTGATCCGCAGAATTTGCAATTCTACGGATCACACTTGCGTTGCGAGCACCTGCTCAGCAGGCTGCTGAAGCAATTATCCGTCCTGAGAAGTCGCATGCGCTGGAGAGACGGACATCTGTGCTCAAAAGAAAGTCCTTTGTTTTCCATGGCTAGAATTGCAAGCATTCGAGAAATAAGTGTCTTCGTGAAATTTTTGGTCCTCTTCCCTTTTCTCCCTCCGTTCAACTTTCCGTTCCAACGTTCAGTGAATGGCGGCTTCATTATCACTATCACGCTGCCTTTTTCGCTCCACCTTTTCCGGTCACATTCTAGTCTGCTCATGGTTCCATTTCCCGTTCTACTTTCCGTTCCACTTTCCTTGCGCCGTCCCTTCTAAATTCCCACTTGCCGTTCCACTTTCCCTTCCACAGTGCACAAGGTCATTTGTTGCTCATGCGTTTCGGTTTCAATAATGAGGGGTTCGGTAGAAAAAAATTGATCGACTTTTGTGTCCCTTTTGGAGCACCGTTCTTTGAAGGTCAAAGGTGAATGGCTAAAAGGTGAATATGTTGTATCCCGCCGTGAAGATCGAACGGAACGGAAAGTGCGAATGTGAATTGGGAAGTGGAACGCAAAATGGAACGAAAAGGGAAGTTGCCTTCAGTTGCCTTTCTCTATCGGCCCTACACCCTACTTTGTGGCAACAACATTTCCCAAAACTTTCGGACCGTTGAGACAAACAACAACCCATAGTAGTGTTACATGAGCCCGTTTGACCTTTTACTCGTAATCTCGGAGTAGCAATTGTGCATTTGCCTAGAAATCTCAGCGCTGACTTGTTTTCCTCCGCGGCTCTCACCTTGTGCTCCTCGTTGCCGTTACCGTGACCTCCCCGAGCACCAACCCATATGCGTGGCGTCTCTTTTGCTAGCCCGCTACCGGTCATCTAATGGCCAAAGCTGACCCGCCGGCTGACGGAAATGGGCCAACACACTAAGCAAAAAGTATTTTGGACCTTTTGATAATCCCACACATCAAGCGCGCAGCGTAGATCCCAACGACATGAATGGGTTTGTGTGGAGCAAGCTCATGCCCAAGCTTGTCATGTGATACGTGTGGTGCTACGCGATATCGTATTTGGGCATCACCCGCCTTGATGTTGTTGTACACGGGAGTGGTGGAAATTAGGTTCCCAATTACCGCAACTCCCGCAACCGTGCTTCTGCAAGGGGTTCTAAAACTAGCAACAAGAAAGCAAGTCCGTGTGGGTGCCCAAAAGTGTGCAACCTCTTTGTGCATGCGTATTGGAACTCCTCCCCCTCATGAGAAGCACGATGCCATAGTGCCACTCAAAGAGTTTTAGCCATGATCCACGGCTACACCATCCCCACCTCTCCTACCCTCCCAATACCCCGTCACGTCGTAGTGTCATCCCAAGTTCATAGCCACCTCGTATACAGTTGAATTCTAAGTTTGCCGGGCTTCCTACTTCCAATCGCTAAGCATACTTCCGCGGGTGGATGAACAGGATGATGGCCCGCGGTGTGCAAAAATGCGAAAATGCAAGGTCAAGGTCAACCCAATCTAGCCTAATCCATCCCACTCCACCGACCTAATCCCATCACACTTCCTATTCTACCCCATCCCATTCCATGGTCCCCCATCACCCAAAGCATGCCATTCAACATTTGGAGCCTGAAACATGCTTGCACTTGCTTAATGAGTGAAGTGTTTTGATGGTCGTGCCTGTTCTATTACCTATCCCGTGTTTGCATGCGTACTCTTTTAACTATGGATGCCAAACGTGTAATTATTGCAATTCTTGAAACCGTGCTTCTTTTGCTCGTTTTGCCTGCTACATCACATGTGCCTTGGGGCTTTTCGGGATCTTTTTGGGACTTGAGCTTGGCGTCCTCGAGATTCGCCTATTTTGCCCCTCCCTTACATGGTAATTGTGGTTCCACTTCAACATTCAGTACATTGGCGGGCTACAACTCATGGCACGGTGACACACCAAGCAATAGGGGTGTGGGATTGGCATTCTTTCGCAACTTGTGCCCGGTGTTGCGTACTCAACACTACCAAAATGCAATCATGGCGTGCTTGAGCCTATTGCTACCGGCTGTTGGCGGATTGCATGTCGCTCTCTAGCATCCGGTCAATGTCTTGTAATGCGCCCTTCGCGGTAGTGACGCACGTTGCTAGAGTAACAAGGTCCACGACGAGGTTTGATTTTTTGTACAAGTGTGCATGCCCTAGTCGCAATGCAGCCCCGTTCTTCATGGCGTGGTTTCGCATTAGTTTCTTCTGCTTGAAATGTCGGCACCCGCTAGTCAAGCTGCGGGGCCCACCGCCTCCAACAATTCATCCACTTCCGATGTGGCTTCGTGCTCTTCGCAGCCACCGCAACAATGCCCACCATCCCCCGCTAGCGGTCCCCGCAAGGCGCCGTCCCAGAGTCCACAGTTACAACCAGCCACCAATCCCTCCCTTCCCCCGGCCGCAGTGGGGCAAAAGCGACCGAGCGATGCGTCGACACCTCCCGCATCAAAGAAGCCCAAAGTTGGCATTCGACAGATATCAGCGGAAGCATTTGGGATGAGAGGGAAGCGACCCACGATGGAGGATGCCCACGCCGTACATGTGGATCTTCATGCCGTTGTGCACCAGACCATCGTGCCTTTGGAGGGGGGAGGCAATTCGCACCGCCACCTTGTGGCGGACCTCAACAGCCGCATAGATGCCAATTTGTTAGGGGGCCTCAACAGGAAAGCCGCGGTGCAGTTTGCGCGGCTATTGGCCGTGATCCGCGACCGGCATTTTGCAAAAGATGGGGCCAGGCCCCCTCCGCCACGTATGGCCTGGCTCGGCGTGTACGATGGCCATTGCGGGCGCCGCGCCGCGGACTTTTGCAAAAAGTGGCTGCATTTGTACATTTATTTCGCCCTGTGGAAGCTTCATTTGGACGCCGTGGACGCTGCCGAGGCCACAGCCTCAACTTCCGCCGGCGGCGGCGGTGGCGGCGGCACGGAGCCAGCCGCAGCCCCTCACGCGGCCCCGCAGCACCACCTATTCCACTACCCCCGCAAAGAGATCGAAAAAGTGCTGATTGAGGCTTGCCAGAAGATGGACGAGGCCTTCCTCGAGGACGCGGAGCCGAACCACTGGAACGACGGATGCACTGCCCTGTGCTGCGTGATCATTGACAACGACCTCTTCTGCCTCAGTGT
Organism: Eutreptiella sp. 'Long Island Sound 2002'; assembly: GCA_964036045.1. Classification (NCBI taxonomy): domain Eukaryota; phylum Euglenozoa; class Euglenophyceae; order Eutreptiales; family Eutreptiaceae; genus Eutreptiella; species Eutreptiella sp. 'Long Island Sound 2002'. Next base: position 9,134,620 of record OZ038399.1, on the reverse strand, counting down.
CGGGGACAGCCAGGGGGTGATCGCGGTGCAGAAGGGGGAGGGCATGGTCCACGGGATGATCTCTGGCGTGCCCCACAAACCAACCGACAAAAAAGAAGCCAAGAGGATCAAGGACTCCAAGGGGCTCGTGTCCGACGGCCGCGTGTTGGGGGTGCTCGGGGTGAGCCGGTCGATCGGGGACCACAAATTCAAGAAGGTGGGGGTGGTCCCCACGCCCAACATCATGAAGATCGACCTCTCCGCGGCGTACTTTGTGATGTTGGCTTGCGACGGGCTGTGGGACGTATATCCCGCCGCCACCGTGACCCAGATCGTGCACGACAAACTGCAAGCCGGGGACGACGTCAAAAGTGTGGTGCAGTTCGTGACGAAGGAGGCCATCACCGGGCGCAACAGCCACGACAATGTGTCGGTGGTGCTTGCCAGCTTCACGTGAGGACTTGGGGACGGCTTCAGCTCCTGAGATCGCTCCCTCCGAACCTTCTTCAGGGGAGTCCCGCACGCCGTGCACGCACCGCGCGACTACTTGACTCGCACGCACTTTTGCAGGGCGCGTTTGGCGACGTGCCCGCGCTGCGCGTTCTGCCGCCTCACAAAGCGGGCAGATAGCACAGGCATACAGATCGTAGGCCAGCACTTTTTCATTGTTGCTTGGATTTTCTCATGAATTGGGATCTGAAAAGGGCCTGTGCTGAGGAGATGTTCCCGGGGTCTTGGGGGCCGTACCGGCCTCCCTGGCCCGCAAAGCCCACTCGGGCCTCCTCCGCTTAGGCCATCAAGCCGCCGCGGATTGGATCGAAATTTCCAAGCCAAGTACTGCAGGCGTTCTAGTCCAAAATGCCCTGCTTTTCAGTGCAACCTGCCTTGCGCCAGCATCGGCCCAAGGCACATTTTTCCAGCATTCGCTCGAAGTAGAGTGTACCCTGACCTTGTTCCCAGATTGATTTTCCACACTTGGAGGATTGCCTGGCTGACTGAAGAATATTTGAGTTGCCGGCATTCTCAGGACGTCAACGAAGTCTGTCATTTCTGTTTGCCGTGCGCGCACCCGTGCGGGAACACCCTCTCTGCCTCTTCAAATCGCAGACAGAGGATATTTTTCACGGCTCGCTTAGGGCCGTTTGGGCGTTCTACGACGGGAAGGAGAGTTTTCGGTATTTCGACAGCACTGGCAATAGCCCAAACAGCACATGGGAGGGGGGGGGTGTATGTTTGGGCCCAGGACGCGAGCAAGCCCAGAAACTACGTACGTTTGCCTTGGGTGAAGAAGTTGGCTGGGTACAGCATCCGGCCGTGCTGCTCAATTCTCTTCCTCACGGGCGCCCGGGGGGGATAAGAAGGCGGCTTGACGGGCCACGTGTGAGGCCTCTTTGTGCCCGCTTGTCTGTCACGTACCTGCCGACTATGGTGGGGATAAGCCGTTGAAGCTGCATGAATGCCCACGCAAACATCCAGTGCTCCGTTTTTGTCTTGTCAAGCAAACAAGCCAGTCCCGGCCACGCTGGCTGCGTACAGGATGACGTAATGTATGCTCAAAACGCAGGAGGAATTTCGTTTCCACGGCTGCAAGCGCTCCGGGTGACGTGCCTTGGGAGTTGCTGGTCGCGAAACGTCTCGAACTGCCGGAATTGGACCGGTCATCCGTCAGAAGCCTGTGGAGGGCTGGAGGGTGTATGTAATATGTGTTGGCACAACGTTGGTTTGGATGCACGTGAACGTGCCATTGCAGATGCAAGGGGGGGGGGGGGAAGAGCAATCCAGGCCGCCCTCAGCCTTCGAAACTGCGCGCCAGTTTCTCCGTCGGCGGATCTCCAGTGCAGTATTCAGCGGTTGGCAGTCAGCTGATCTAAATCGCAGAATCCACACCTCACATGGTGAGCGTCGTAATGCCAAGGACCCCCACTGCACTCACCGGCACTCGATGTATATTCGCGTTCCAAGGCCAAGGACGCAGCACAGCCGCGGGCCAATCGCGGTGTGTCTGCAGCTCTGACAAATTTTCTGTTGTTTCGTGACCTCATTGTTGTGTGTATGTGTGTGTGTCGCAGGCAGCACACCAGTTGGACGACGGACTACGCCTGCGGTTGGGACCGCACCAATATAGGGGGCAACATACCGGTTACGGTGTGTTGCAGGTGTACTGTGTCCACAGTGCTGCTTGTAACTCTTTGCTGTGTGAGCGCCTGGACCCTTGGTGCAGCGGCTTACCCCTCCAAGAAGTTAGCGATGTCAGTGAGACGTCACACCAACGTGCTCGCTCATGGAGAGGGATGACTTGGCTGAACCCAAGTTGTAGTGAGCCCTGAGCACCAGTCGCTGCATGTGTCCTGTTTGTGTGTTGCGTGTGTTGGCGTCTGGTCCTGGCTTGCGCTGCAGTTTGCGCTGCAGGACCTGAAGATGGCTCTGATAGCAATGCTCCAAGTGTACACTCACTGTTTGTACGGTGCTGTATGGCATACTACAAGCGTGTGTGTGTCGCGTGTTGCTATGCCCTGTGCGGGCGCCTGTATGCAGCTGCGTGTGTGTCGGTGAAAATGGCAGGAGGGCGCGTGGCTGGGAACCCCGTGCCTGTGCGTATGCCCTGGTAGTTGGGCTCTGCCCACAGAACATTTCAGAAGGTGTGTATATTACGAGCCTTCCCCTGACCCGAACAAAATTTGGTTTTTGGAGCGCTTTTCCGGTACACCAAGAGCACCTCCATGATATATAGCTGCTTCAAAGCAATTTCTTTACTTTTCAGGTTCCTGTATTCAAAGTCACATTATCCCAAGAGTTGTTGGTTGAGTGCCTGTGTTTTGTGTGTGTGTGCGCGCGCGCCTAGTGTGTGTCATGAACTGCTCTTCTTGTGTGCATAGCCGAAATCAGTTCCGACCACTGGGCCAGCCAAGGGCCATATTTGCACCATTTGGGTATATCGCGGGGGGCAACCCATGCCTATTCTGCTTGACACGGACCTGAGAGTTCACGTACACTCAGGCTGCTTGTCGCGTATAACGCGCGCGTGCCCGCGTGTGTACGGCAACGGTAACATTCGACACCGATGGTGCTGTTTCCTGAGTCGTTTTCCAGTGCCATGTGGCACGCAGCATAGTCTACTTGACTTGAACTGAACCCCCCAAACCCCCTACAAGAAAAGCGTGTTGTGTGGGTGTGGGTGTGGGTGTGGGTGTGGGTGTGGGTGTGGGTGTGGGTGTGGGTGGGGCTGGGGGTGTGGGTGGGGGTGGGGGTGGGGGTGTGTGATATGTGTGTTTGTCGGGAGGCGGCATATCTGTTGGGACCGCACTGTGTCTTCACAGAACGCAGTGCATATAGTGCGCGAAGGAAAGATAGTAGGAGCTAGTCAACTGGCTGGAGCCTCCAAGCAACAGTACCACCACTGAAAATCTTTTTCGATGCAGGGTTGGATGGCGTGCTCAACCAGCTGCACCGTGAATCCCTCTATATTTCGATTCGGACACCACACCTGCGAGTTCATCATACTCTTCTGTCGCACGCGCTACCTTAGCCTATATCGAACCGAACCCATTGATTCCAATTCAGTGAGAATCAAAGTCTGAATCCCTTATGTTTAAGTCAACAAGGTACCAAATCCTGGGGCTCCGGGTAATTCAGGCACACTCCTTTCTCGCACTGGCCACTCCGCGACATTTTGGCGTGCTCTTGCAATTTAAGCAAGGCAATCAAATTAAAGCATGCGCTGTTGTCCTGCTTTGCCTTGTTGGTGATGGTTTGGGTGGGTGTGCTTGGTCGGGATGTGCAGCAAATGATGGCTGTCCCAACAAGTTTTGATGTTTTTGGTTTTCAGTTGATTAGCTCCAAGAGTAAGCACGGCCTTGTCATGCGCAAGAGGGAGAGGGGGGCAATCACGCAGCTCTTACAACGAAGCCGCGCATACCAAGACCATACCAATACCAAGACCAACACCGTGGTGGACCATATTGGGCAGGGTGCACCATCGGCAGAAAAAAAGGGGGGGGCGGCCTCAAACAAATTCTCTGCTGCCTGCGAGCATTGCAGGCAATCAGGTCTTTTGCCGCAGGCACCAGGCTGAATGCGGAACCATCGCCCTGCCCCTTCCGCGAGGCAAAGTGTTACAATGAGCAGCAACAATGCCTCTCATTCCCACTACATTGGGCTGACCTCTTTGTTCTAGAAATTGCCCACTGATGACTTGTTTTGTGACGTTTGGGAATCGGCCAGACTGAAACGCCAGAAAACAGAGCCACGAATATCGAAAATCGTTTGCATCAAGCTGATGCGCCTGAGGCAGGGTCTTGCTCTACATGCAGTAAGTTCCTGCGTGGCAGTGCACATGAGTCGACGTGGATGTAACTGCCCCAGGTGGGAGAAGATGTAAAGTAGGCTGACGGTCGGTGATGTTCTCAATCCGTTCTCGATTTCCACCGCAGACCAGCGCACCAAAGAGGCCATGCGCTGCGTTGCGTGCGCGAGCGCCAGTCTGTGATAGATCTGAACGAAATTAGGGGTTCAATTCAACAACCACAACAAAACGCTAAAATCATCAGCTCAGCACTCTGAAGCCAAGCCAGTCTTTTGGGAAAAAATTCGAAGTCACGCGTGGTTTGAAATGTTTTCGCCAATTTTGAGCATTGCAATGTGGCGATTTTGAGCATTTTTGTCTGTACATCTGAACTATAAGCCACCCATTAGCATCAGCACAGGCCATTGTTTTTCACATGCGTTCTTTTGCCGTTTGCACTCGCAGTTTCATGGGTTTTTCCCCCCTTAATGAGGAAAGGTCGTGAAGTGATGCTTAAAATCGAACGAACAATTTCAAACACATTCAAGATCCATTGCTTGCAAAAGACTGTCTGCAACCTGCTTGCACTACACAGGTGCAGACGAGGTGATGGTGGCAGCTTATGGAAGTAGTTTTTGGGCGATTCTGCTTTTTTTTGGGGGCGGGGTTCTGGCTGTGCGAATTGGATGCAGCATTTCAGGGTTTCGATGGACCTTGACGCACGTTGGCAGGGATGCAGCAATGCCTGTCTCAGAATTGATGCCCGTGGGCAAGGGATTGATTCGGAGAACTCTCTCGAGCACCGCCTGGTAAGAGGGCTTTGCCAGGTCGCCAAGGTCCGAACCAAGAAAAAAGGATGCCCATGGGCAAAGGATTGAAAAGTCTAAAACATACGGTCCGAACAGAAGTGTTCGTTGGACAAGGCGTTCGTTGGACACGGGAGGGGGGGGGGGGGGGCAATATCCGCTGACAGGTACCTGAATTAATTAGGTACTGAGTTAGGTTAGTTGGTTAATTAGGTACCGAACGGCGTGCCAATCAACACTCCTGTCCGGACCGGACTTTTTGAGGACCTTATTGTTCGCTGGACACGAGGGGGGGTAGGCCTGCACGGCACATACACTTTTCAACACACCTTTGGCACTTGAGAGTGGTGCATTGTTGTGTGTGCTATTGCGTGTGCCATTGCGCGTGCCAGGGTAGAGTGGGGTTGAAATTGGAGGAGCTGGTGAGGTGGTTGCGAAGCGCTTGGGGCGGTTGGGTTGATGCAATGTGCGGCCAAGGCATTGGCACGCTTCGCAACCAACGATGGCCGAACTGAGTTCACGCAGGTGGAAAAAAAAAGAGAAGTCCCCGAAGGGAAAACCGTACGCTGTTGGGGTTCTGGTGCTTGAAAAAAGCTGTGCTAAGACGCGCAGTGGGTGCATGGCACATGCACAATCCATCCATAGGCGGACATGCGTCACCCAGCCCAGACGTTGCAGACACTACCCCCCTCCCCCCCTTTGCGCAAGCACCGCCTTGTCTAAACACCAGGATCCGGTCTGACTGTCACTTTCCTGACTTTCCTGGTGCTTGCGCCAGAGGGGGGGAGTACAAATTGCTGCATACATACAATACTTCGCACAGTTCACAGCAGCCTCCTCCCAAGCTGTTTCCCAATGCTTTGGCCCTTCTCACCACCCCTCCCTGGCAAAAAAAAATACCCTCCTCCCAACCGCTTCCCAACCTCTTCACAGGCTCCTCCAATCTCCATAAACCTCCTCTCTGCCTCCTCGCCACCTCCTCGCATGCTTCCCCACCCTCCTCCCACCCTCCTCCTACCCTCCTCCCACCCTCCTCCCACCCTCCTCCCACCCTCCACCCACCCTCCACCCACCCTCCACCCACCCTCCTCCCACCCTACTCACACCCTCCTCCCACCCTCTACCCACCCTCCACCCACCCTCCACCCACCCTCCACCCACCCTCCACCCACCATTTTCCCACCCTACACCCACCCTACTCACACCCTATTCACACCCTCCACCCACCCTCCACCCACCCTATCCACCCACCCTCCTCCCACCCTACTCACACCCTCCTCCCACCCTCCACCCACCCTCCTCCCACCCTCCTCCCACCCTCCTCCCGCGCTCCTCCCTGGTTAAGTCGACTTCTTTCCCTCTCTCAAAACTATTTGTCATCATTTTGCATCGATCGCTTGATTGATTGATTGCTGAACTGGTTGGTTGATTGATACTTATTGGTTGGCACCTGTGCCCATACGCGCCAGACTGTGTTCATGAGTCTCTTGGTATAATGAAGACATTTCAGCACCAAAAAAAAAAAATAATGAAGACATTTCGATCCTGGCGTCTCTCAGAAGCCGCGTGGCCAAAAGGCATGCCCTGATGGTTGTGCATACCTCTACTGGGAATTTGGGGATTGTTTTTGTGAAACACCCCCAGACTGACCGGCAAGTAACACCATTACGGACGGCCGAACTTAGGATTGGCGGATGAACAAAGAAAAAAGACTGTGATCACGAGTCTCTTGACCCCGTGTGGCGCTAGAACAAAACAAAGTTACGGTATCATCGTTTGGCATTGCTTGAGTGTATGGCAATTGGAAGGAGAATGGCGCAGCGTTCGTTCTCCCATTTTGTTCCACAGACTACCGTCCTCCAGTCACAATGAGGGTTGCTGTCTACTCACACTCCTTTCCCCCGTCCATTGACGGTGTGTGCCGTCGCATGAGCTCTTTGGTGTACGAGCTCCTCGTTGGAGGCCACCAGGTCCTGATCTTCACGTTGGAGTCGGAGCTCTCGGGGTTGGACCTCCGGGGCCAGCCAACGCCCACCTACGTGACGCTGGAAAGTGCTTTCCCCGCCGCTTATCCAATGAAGCGCATCGGCAAACCGTCCGTGACAAATTGCTATCGAATTTGGAATGCCTTTCGGGTACGGCACGCCCCCCTGCCACCCCCTTCCATCCACTCACCGCCACTCCTTGCCAATCCCCTTCTGCCCCTCCTGGCTGGTAGGCGAGCAGTGACAGGGGGAGCCTTAAGCGCAGTGCGCGCGCAGTGCAACTATTTGGGCGTCTGGCCGTACTAGAGACCCATACTTTGAGATACTGGGGGCCCCTAGGGGCATCATGGTGACCCCTAGCAGAGGTTTTGACTTCTGATTTTGTCCCCCTTTGTTTGGGGATTTATAATGCCTGCTGGATGTATTTTGGATATCACCGAGGTTATGTCGCTAGTTTTGGACTACTGGATTGGTGAGTTTGGGTCACCTAATTCTAAGGGCGTTTCCAAGGGGTGTGCCTGGGGGCTCTTCGGGGGTAACATAGTCTAAAAGTAGCCCGCAGTGCGCGCGCAGTGCAAGGATTCCCCCACAGGGAGTGCCAGGGACTGGCAGCCAATGGGAGGGCGTGGCAAGGTAACAGCGAATGGGAAGGAGCAGATTCGCGACGAGCGCCTACCAGGTCAGACGGTATCAGAAGGAGCTGGGTCCTACCGAGTCGGACACGCTGGTTCTTACTGGGTTTCGGGGTGTCAGGACCGGATGCCACTGGCAGGGTACAGGGCTCATTCTCAGCGAAACTCAGCTCCCTGCCGGACCCGTGTCCGGGAAGAAGTGGCAGGGAGTGGCAAGCAGTGGGCAGGGAGTGGCATGGCATGGGGTAGTGGCAAAGGAGTCGCAGGGAACAGCAGGGAATGGCAGAGGTGGCAGTGAGAGGAGGGCAAGATGTGGCAGGACATTAGAGACTGGCCAGGGCATACCCTGGCCACTACCCACTGCCCACTTGATACCAGTTTCAGCTCCCGGCTGCCTTCTACCACCTCCGAACAGGATTTCAAGCCTGAGGTATTGCATTGCACCGTCGATGCCCTGACTTTGCTGTTCGGGACCATCGGCCTGGCGTTGGGAGTGCCTGTGGCTGGCTCGATTCACACCGACGTGGACAAGATTATGAGGTCGTTTAAGGCGGCCGAGTGGGCCATCAAATCCGGTTGGGCCTTGGAGGCCGCCGAGAGTCGTTTGGTGGACGCGTGTGCGACGACGTCCAAGTCTTATAAGGAGGTATTTCCGCTTGTCTGCCCCCCGTGACTTGTAGGTGTATCGGGTGTATACACTGCCTTCCCCTTATGCCCTTGTGAACCCAGGGGTCCAGTTTCAGAGCTCAAGAGACACAAGTCCAACGCATTCTCACGTGTGTCTCAGGAGCTTGAGCACCGGTGGTGCACCATCGACCATGTGGTGTTGACCGCTGTGAACACGCAGGTCTTCAATCCGCGTTGCGTGGAGGCCGAGGAGCGCCGCGCCATCCGGTCCCGACTGGCGTTTGGGCACCCGGATGCCTTTTTGGTCTTGTACGTGGGCAGGTGCCTCCCGACCTCTGCTGAGGCATGCCCGACGATCTCCGAGAGGCCCAATGGCTGGACAAAATTGAAGAGCTCGTAAGCGCGGATCCGATGGTCCATGTTTCGGCCAATTTCGACGCGCCTGGACCGAGGCATGGCCATTTTAGACGCCCGACCGGCCACGGCCGGATCGAGAATTTCGGAACCGAAAACGACTGTTTCGGCTCGAAATCGCAAAATTCCAAAAGTTTCATGATTTTGAGCAACAACAACGAGGGCAAAACTTTTTTCGGACGCGCGCGCGCTCTGCCTTTTTCAACTTTTTTTCCAACCCAGCCTGGCTGGGGAAGGGTGCGGGCCGGCCCGTGGAGCGTTCTGACGCGTCGCACACTGCCGATGAGGCTTACAACGGACTGCTGAGGGCCGTAGGGTGGCCCCAGCCGTTCTGGGCTGTGCCACCCGGTGCCACGCACCCCTTTCCCATCTGCGCGGGAGGGTTGTGCGCTTGCGATTTGTGGCCATTCCTGCCTTACCGGGGGTTTTGGGAGATCCACGGTGGCATAGAGCCATCAGGCCGGACACCAACCTCCCCGTCTCCTACGGTGGTCCAGGGTTGGTAATGAAGCGGATTGTGCGGTTCTGTTGGCTTGTAGGCGAATTATGAGAGCTGCACAGCACTGTTGGGGCTGTCGGGGGTTGTGAGAAGTGGACGCTGACCCCTCGCAGGTGGTTCCAAGTTCAGTGTTGTGCTCATCGCCTACTGTCACCCAGAGCTCACACGCTATCCATCTCCAACAGGAGCTCTCATACATAATGCCAAGGTCACGTCTCTGATATGTGCTACATGACATTGTCTCTCGTCTCTGATATACCGAGGGGGGGGATTCTACAGGCTAGCATTTCTGCAATTCAAATTCTGTGGGGAATTTTTGTACGCAATTTGTTCGGTGTTTTTAAGGATTTGTGCAGGTATACGTTAGGCATTGCCTTTGCGACCTGACGACCATGCAAGAGTGCTAGTTGATGCATCAGGAAATCCATCCAGAGGCCACCAGAAAATAACAGCAACTATCCAGAGACCCCAGGAAATAACAGCAAGCGCCCACTGTTTCTCATGAGCAATTATTGGGAACCATACATAATTTGTTCGCTCATTTTTGAGAAGTGGCACAGATTTTGTCGCGCCAGAATTTGTAGATTCATATTTCCCTCCGCACGGAATCCCCCCTCCCCCCGATACACCGCCGGCAAAATCATTTGCAGACATGTGTTTGCTCAGTGTGCGGGACTTGAGAGTTGTGCTGGCGTTCCATCAAAGGCGGTCGGCGGCTCAACTTAGGGGCCCTTCTCGTTAAAAACAATAGGGGAGTTCTGAAAAGGGCCTCAAAGGGCCGGGCCATTGTTTAGTCGCTCGGTCGGGCCCATTCGGTTCGCAGGGGACAACATAGTGCCTGGTCCTCGGGGGATTCGTTCATTTTGAGGGTGTTCAACAATCGCAACTCGACATTGCTGCTGGCAAGTCCGGTGAACAGGGGGGTCGAACACCGATCCAGCCCCTCCAACCCTCCGATGTGCTGCCAAGCACCTCCTCCGTTTCAATGACCAATTCTTCTTGATGGCCTCGGAATCGCAGCTGCGGTCCACATCCACCCCTCATACTTGGGCGGCCGCCGGGGGGGGGGGGGGGGGATAGGAGGAAGTGGGTGGCATGTTGCAGGCGGGGGGGGGGGGCAGCGGGTGCTCGCAGCCAACTGCCTTAGACTTCGTCAGGCCACGAGACGGGGCGTCATGTGAGGCGCCGTGACGTGGATAACTCAAGCACACCACCGATGTCGTGCATAGTGCAGAGATCCTTTTCGGACCACCCCACCAGGACCCAATCCAGGAAGCACTAGGGGGGGGGGGATATGGAGCGCTGACAAGGCAACGGGTGCACTCCCGCTCTGGGATGCGAATGTTGAATGCTGACCTGTACGCTGCAATGCCCCAGGCCGCAGAGCAACAAAGTCAGAACAAAGAGCTCTTCAGTGACATTGACAGTGCACCCCCCCACCCCAATCATCATCACCCTCTTTAACTCCGCACAACCCTCCACAACCCTCATACCCGACCCTCGCTGCCTCTCTGCAGCCATGACTAGGCTCTCCCTTCTGTTCCTGGACTCAGGCTGTCCTTGGAGAAGAGCATCGACGTTCTGTTGGATATGCTGATGCAACCAGGTATCTGCAGCCTTTGGGGTGATGGTGGGTGGTCCTGTTGCCCCCGTGCCACACACATTGCGTTGCGTTGCGGGGCCATGAGGGTCCCGCAGTATCACTCGACCATCCGATTGTCGCGGTCGGTTCGGATGTGCAGTGCCATGGCGGTGCGCGTTCCCCATCGATGCATACGCCCACCCGAGATCCAGGCAGAGCGGCACAGCCCCAGAGCGTCTTTCAGTGGACGCGTTTTTTCTCTTTCCCCCCCTTTTTCATCAAGGTCGACCTCCAACCGTCGTTAGATACCCTCCAACCGCCGGTGGTTGCCCTTCAAGTGCCGTCCAATTGTGTCCCGAAATACTGAGCTGGCGACTGGGCGGTCCGATTTTCTTTTCACTTTCCATTCAAAAGCGCCCTGGGCAGCCCCTAGGGTAGATTTAATGTGGCGCATGCCGACGCTGGCAAGGGAGGGACACCGAGGGGCGGACGCAGCGCCTCTGAGCGAGATGGTCAACAGTCCGCACACCAACCAGAACCACGTTTCCTCGCAAACAATGCAGACATTTTCCTCCTGAAGTCCCAAAGCAGCGCGTTCCCCGGGGCTCCTCGCCGGCAAACCCCCGCCCCGGCCCCTTTACTCAGCCTCTATGGCAAACCTCTCAGCACCCCCCCCATCCCCCCCCCCCACAACCGACCTCCCGCACCGAGAACGTCACATGGAAGACATCGCACTGGACACCCGTTGCTGTACTACACAGTGACCACCCACCCCAGATGGAGCCCCCCAACCCCAAGTCCGAATTTCAGCTCCAGAAGCCTTGCCGCTGCCCAGAGCTGTCCCCGGTTTGGGCCTCTCCTCCGGCATTCGGCGTGACACGGTTGTCACCAACCGCCAACAGCCAACAGCCAACCGCCAACAGCCAACCGCCAACCGCCACCAACCGCCAACCATTGTTCAATACTGTTTCTGTGGTTTTGTGTCTTGCCCATGTCTTGCCCCTGAAGCAGAGTCACCGTGTCCCTCAGGGATGGAGAATGTCTACCTTGCCATCGCCGGGGACGGGCCCATCGCCAATGATCTGGCAGCCCTGCACAGTGAAGAGAACCGCGTGTACTGCCGGCCCGGCTTCCTGAGCCACCCGGAGCTGGCCAAGCTGTACGCGGCCTGCGACGCCCACGTGTCTGCCTCGGTGTTCGAGACGCTGGGCAACACAGTGCTGGAGGCGCAAGCCGCCGGAACCCCCGTGATCGTTCCCTACGCTCAGGGATTCAAGTATGGCCCAGGGCAGGGGCCGGTGGCAGATGTGCCGTGATGGCATCGCGCAGCATAGGGCACGGGGCAGGCCGCATGCAGCACGCGGAAGCACCCCCCCCGGGAGTTCGGCGTACCCTTCCGTGGCAGCACCCAGCCCATCAGACGAGGGTGATGCTGCATCACAAAAAGGGGGCGGGCGGGGCGTGGTATGGCGGTTCGTGGATCAGACCGCAGCCCAGGGCGTTGCGAACTCCTGACTGCAGATCAGCCTGACCACAGGCAAACCATCCAAGCAGGACGGCCTTCAGCACCAAACAAACAAAACTGGCCCCGAACCAGCCCGTGGTGGTGTGGGTTTTGGCGCACGCGCCCTCCCCGCCGGAGGCCATCGTCGGCGGTCACAGGGTAACCGTCGGCGGTTGGAGGGTAACCGTCGGCGGTTGGAGGGTAACCGACGGCGGTCAGAGGGTAACCACGCTCTGCATGCCTCCCCCCCCTCCCCCCGTTGGGCACCCCCCCAAAGTTGTCGTGGGAATGACTGAATGGAAGCATCGCCGGCGCCGGCACGGGGGGGACGCAAAGGGGCAGGAGCAGCATCTCTGAGCAGAGGGACCACTGTCCCACTCTTCCCCACGACAAATGCTTTTGCCTCGTGGCTTGGGACGAGCGATGCAGACCATTTCCTCCTGAACACTCAAACCGGTGCGTACATCGGAGGTACCACTGACACAATTACTCAGTTTTGATGGCAGCAGCCCCTTACCCCCCAACGGTCTGGAGGCATGCCTCCACAACAGCAATTCAGTGCGTGAAATTGGAAGTACTGCCGCTGCCCCCAACCTCCGTGACAACCGTACCTCAGTTGCCCGGTCAACCCACTTTGTCGCCTGGTGAACTGAGTGAAGCCGTCGTTTTCCTCTGAATGTGTCGCCGGCGTTTCGGGTACGAATGCCGTCGGCATCGCGCCCGCGCACCTTCACCTTGCGCCACGAATTCCGTCGGCGTCGCGCGCGCGTGCCTTCACATCGCGCGTGCTTTCACATCGCGCCGCACACTCGCCCGCCAGGGACACGGTGAAGCATGAAAGTGACGGGTTCCTGTTCGAGGCGGGCTGCTGCCAGAGCCTGAGCCAGTACTTGGCCAAGCTCCAGGCGAACCCCACGCTCCGCAACGAGATGGCGGAGGCGGGCCTCCAAAAGGTGCGCGGGGAGCGGACCGCGGAGGCCGTGGCGTGCGACTACGTGCAGTGGTACGACCGCGCCGTGCAGAGGTGTGCCCCCCGTCGACGCGCTGCCTTGCGGGTGTCGGACCCGCGGCGTCCCCCCGTGCCCCCACCGCCCTCTCGTGACCCCGTCCACAGATGGCGGACGCCGAAGGAGTGCTGCGTGTCGGGCCGGATCCCCCGCCTGCCCCGTTCAGGACCCCTCGACCCACACCGACGGTGAACAGTGAGGGACAACCGATTTGGGCGCCAGGCGCCCCCGGAAATGGGTTTTGGCCCGTGAGGACCGGGACACAGAATCCCCCGCCCCCGCATGTTCCCCCCGTTCCCCCATTTTTGTGGTGAATGGTACCGGGGCACTGTACCCCCGGGGCTTGCGTGTGTTCACAAGGCGCAGCATGAAAAAGGGAATTCAAAAAGGGCACCGAGAACCCGAAAAGAATTGACCCCCCCCCCCTTTTCTGGACCCACAGTGACACAGTGTCAATTTGTAGCACGGAGGGCTCGTGTGCAGAGCATTGGCCCTTGTTGGTGAGCTATCACCCATGGCCTCGTGTGACCTTCACGGTGCTGGTTGTGGTGAGCACCTCCCAGCCTGGGGTCTTCGTGATGACCGCGTACCGGGCACTGATCAGGCCGTCAGGCGAGGACGCCATGGGCAGAAGTTGCATTCTGGATTCCCCCCCCAGGGGCAGGTGGATGCCCGCGGCAGTGCGGATGCCCGCAGTAGTACGGATGCCTGCTTGTCATAGCAGAAGGTTCAAAGGCGAGAGGCCAATAAACGCTGCCACAGGCTAACAGAGCCAACCACCAAGGCGTCATGCCAACCTCCCCACCCCCCCACACACACCATGCTGTATGTCGTATGCAGGCTATTGCTTAAGGAGACCCGCCCCCCCCCCCCCCGCCAAGGCCTTCTGCCAACCCCCCGGGGGTTTCCACAAACACTGGTTGCCAAAGCCCTCAAACACTGGCTGGCCACGCATGCTGTGGCATCGCGGTCAGACAAACGTGCATGCACACACTAAACAGAATCGCCAGTCGACTGTTGTAAGAGGGCTCTCAATATCTCCACCCGCCCCCCCCCCCCCCTTGCAAGAACAATGCCAAAAGCACTGAAAATGACGGAAACAACGCGTTCTGTGGTTCTGACAAGGGCGTTGGTTACGAGCAGCCTGAAAAGACAAGTGGATAGCGTGTAGTAACACAACCGTTGTCCAGTGCCATGTCTTTTGTGTGACCTGTTTGTTGATCGAGGTCTGTGTGCGTGTGTGTGCGCGCGCGCCTGTGTGTGCGCGCGCGTGTGTGTCGCACTTCTCCCACTGCTTCTTCTACTGATCTTCTTCGGCCTGACGAGATTCGTTAGCGACCAGTGCTGTGCCCTGTCTGCCACGCCTGTTCGTCTGGCGTCAATCCTGTGTGTGCCGCCAGCACCACGCTCCAATGTATGCCCGAGTCTGGTCAGCACAGGAACAAACCGAGGACCCCCTCACCCGACGTGCCCCTACTGCCCGGCAGGCGAACTCAGTAGGAATCAGCTCCTTCTGTTTACGCGTGACCTGGCGGGTGCCAGCGGCAGGTCCGCCCCATGTCCCTTAGTGCCCGGACCCGTGCTTCGAGTGGCAACGGCCATCCTGTCCCGTGTGCCGGTCCCCTCTGCAGGCGGGCGGACCGCATTACCAGCCCATTGAAGTGGATCGGGTTGCTGATGATTGCCTGGCCGCTGGTGTTCGGGTTCATGGTCGCGCTGCGCATGTACGACTGGATATTTGATCTCCAGCAAAAGGCCATGGGCATCATCGACGCCTTGTCCGATGGCGAGAAGCCCAAGGAGGTCGGCCTCCAGCGCGACTTGAGCAAAAAGGCCGCCTAGACGCTGTTTCGCTTTATTCCGGGTCCGTCTGCGGTCCATCCCCAATTCATTTCCGGTGTATTTCCGGTCCATTTCCGGTACATTTCCGGTGTATTTCCGGTCCATTTCCGGTGTATTTCCGGTCCATTTCCGGTGTATTTCCGGTCCATTTCCGGTGTATTTCCGGTCCATTTCCGGTCCATTTCCGGTCCATTTATCGTATGTAGCCTCGTCACCGGACCTCGTTTCGGGCAGACCTGAGTCCCGGCCAAAAGCCATTTTCCGAGGGACAGGCCCCCGCCAAAACCACTCTTTCCGGGCGGGGCTATCCCGCCGTCCACTTTGAACGTGCCGTGCGGGGCGGCGCCGTCCGACCCCCGTCATCGCCTCACCAGAGCCCCGTTCCCGACGTGGGCGGCACCGCGGGGGGCCGCCTGGAGGTGCGTCGCGCATACGCCTCCGCAGCCGCGGCACCCACTCACAAGTGCCGGCGATTACTGTGGGACGTGCACGTGGCCCGGCGTCCTTGTCCGTCGTGCGTGTCCCACGGCCGTCATTCCTCGCGGTCTTCGGGCTCGCATTCCGCGCGCACCCCGTCCCCGTCCACGACCCTCCGCCCGCGCGGGGGCCGGGGGCGTGCGGGTGCCGTTTCCGCTCTTCATTTTCCGTTGCGTCCATCCTTCAGCTGCTCGACGGGCAGCCGTTGAGACCCCAGGACTGGCAGCGGCCGCGGGTCTGGCCCGCAGCCGAAAGGGCTTTCCGCGTGCCGGGGGGTCCGCCATGAGAGCGGCACTGTGCCTTGCGGCCGGTCCTGATTGGATTGCCCATCCCACGGTCCGCTTCCGGTCCACTTCCGGTCCATTTCTGGTTCAATTATCGTATGTAGCCTCGTCACCGGACCTCGTTTCGGGCAGACTTGAGTCCCGGCCAAAAGCCATTTTTCGAGGGACAGGCCCCCGCCAAAACCACTCTTTCCGGGCGGGGCCAGCCGCCCCGCCGTCCAATGTGAACACGTGGCCATTCTGAGTGCCCCCCGTCGGCTTTCCTGTCCACTGCCCCCTCCCCACAACTGACTCACACCAGGTCACTGAATGCCGCACCGCAGTCCCCCTGCGGTGCCGCCCCCCGCAGTCCGAGTGACTCGCGCCCTGGGCTTCTGCTGTCGAGAACCAGCAGCTGTGCCAGGTGCAGTATACGATATATATGGGCCATGTCCTGCACAACACGTGCATCCACCCGAGTGCAGTCGTGGGTGGTAGCTGAGGCGCGCGCGCGCGCGCTGCAGACGTACGGGAACGCACGCGCGCACGCCACGAGGGGGCGGCTCGGGGGCGACAATCTTGGGTCAGAAGCGGTTGGAGGTGAGGCTGCTGCGCGTGGCGGTCTTGGGTGAGATTGCCCAGGCCCGAGGCCGCGTTGAGGCTCAAAGAGATTGTCGCACCACCACCCCCGGCCCCCGGCCAAGGGCATACTCCCGTCGCCCGTGCCCCACCTCCCACACCCCCACGTGCAGGCGGTGTACCGGGTGGCCTAGGGTCAGTGATGGCGGCCACCAAGTCGCGACTGGCGATGGCTGCAGTCTCTGATCCCCTGTGTTTTGGGGGGGATGGGGATGGGGGTGGGGGGCAAGGCGAGTGCCCAGACATGCGCGCACACGGTCCCGTTTCGCGCGTCGCAGGGACGGGGAGTGGCGGGCCCGGGGTCCGTTGCAAGGGAACGGGGGTGATCCCGCCGGATCCCCGTGCGGCCTTTGCAGGGGACCGCTCCCCCTCTCCCCACGGGTCCCGTGGCCACTCGCGGCCACAGAAAACAGACACAAACCAAACGACACCCCTCGTACACACAGACGAATGCCTCTGCACACGTACACGCACAGAGGTGTGCACGGAGGCGCGCATGCGCATGCGCACGCGCATGCGCGCGTACGTGCACACGTGTCTGTAAATATGCATGCGCACCGACAGGCTCTCTATAAAACGCGAGCAGGGAAGGCTGCCTCGGAATCAAATCCAGTGTCGGGTTGACAGCCTGTAATCCACTGCGGACGCCCTCCTATACCCCCCCCAGTCTTCTTAGCTGTCTTTATCCTGTCTCCCTCTTTCCCTGTAAGGACCGCGCCCGTTAGTATTGCCCTCAGTGGTTACTGGGTGACTTTCAACCAGGGTTCAATGGTACTGTCCGTCCATGACGGACCTCCGATCACCTCCCGATAACCTCCCGATAACCTCCCGATCACCTCCCGATCAGTTTTCGATCACCTCCGGAACACTTCCGATCAGTTCCCAGTCACCTCCCGATCACATCCGATGCTTCGCCCTCATTTTTTTTTTTCGCAGGGGCCATGCCTGAAAACCTCCGTTTCGCGGCCTTCGCCATCCCTGTTTTGATCCGGCCACTGATGCCCTGGAGCCCAGTGGCCATCAACGATGGGCATGCCACGGGGTTTGGGGGCGTTACGCATTTCGCAGGGGCAGACGCCGTTCGGTGCGTTGCGGGCCCCAGAGGGTACGCCCCCCCGGAGAGTTCGGGGTCCGCTCGTATGCGTCGTCACCGGCCTTGCCCTCTGCGTCCGTGTGCCGCCTCAGTGATCCTCCTCCCCACAGAACCCCAGCAGCCACATTGCCGTCCCCGCGCTGTGTCTCCCTCTTTGGAGAACGGGCGATGCTGCAGGCATGGGCCTTGATGCCCCCCCGCCCCTTTCAACCGGCCCCCCTGTGCCTTGCGTGTGTTGCCCGTGTGTTTGGGTCGATCATCGTTGATTCCAAGCAGATTCCTTGTTGCACTGCTGTCTCCACTGGACGACTCACTAGGATTCAGCGCCATGTGATGATGTCTCGGTTGGCGAACGCGGGTGGCGACTCTGTTCAAGGGGTTTGCTGTCATTTGTGGACAAGGGGTATTGCCGTGCTCGGGGGCGCGCCCTGCGCTGTGCGCGTGTTGCGCGCGAATGCGGTCGTTTTGTCCCGGCCCTTGCCCGCGTGGCCCTGTGCCAATGGGCGAGGAGCAAGAGGAGGGAGCCATGAAGAGAGAAAGGTATGAGGGAGGTGCATGAAAGTGGTCAAGAGGTTCTGGCGATGATGGATCACAAAAGTGAGAGGCGTTTGGCCCTTGGCATGCGGCGTTTTGAGTTGTGGGTGGTGTTGGGGTCCTCGTACAGTCACCCCGATAACGGGCGCTGCGCGCGCGCGCAGCACGGAAAAGCCCCCTTTGGATCGCACAGAGTTTCCCAATGGTCCTCTACTGCTTCGTACTTATCGGCCGCCACCCGCCATTCCATCGGTCCCCACACAGTCGCGCTGCGGTGTGGATCGGATTCTTCCCGGTAATGTCATGTAAGCCCCCAACACGCTGTGATGGCCCTTTCTCGCCCAGTTCCGATGCCCACTGAGATTTTCGGATTTCGCCGGAATTCACGCCATGCGAGTGGCCACCCCTTCTGGGGATCATCTTCGGGCTGCCGTCTGGGTATGACCACCTTTTGGTTTGGCTGCCTTGCCCCTGCTTCGCTGCCCTGTTCGGACGCACATTGCGGTGCTCTGTCTTCGGAGGACATGGCAGATGTGCAGTGTCTGTGAGGGTCACTCCGAACACCTTTTCTTGTGGTGAGACCACTGTTGTTGCCTCATCCCTCTCAGTGAGGTCCGTGATCTTCATGGCCGCAGGGAAGGTTGGGTAACCAAGTGGAGTTTGCAGAAAAGTAAACCTGCTGCAACAGCTTGACGCGTCAACTGCTTTATCAGGTACCAACCACCTAAGCCAACCAATAAAGGGCAAGTTTAGAGATGGCAACTGGAGTTTGATGCAGAGTGTGATTCACATGTGTTCGCTTTCGCGTTGCCTTGTGTCTGTCTGCCTTTCTGTTTGATCCGGCTCAAGCCCCCGATCCCCCTCATGCATGTAAACACAAGAAAGTGTTTGAAACATGAAACTTCAGGTTCACACCCATGTTCCTGTAGCAATGAGGCATGAGAAGCCCTTCATTGTGGCATCCACACCGGTGGAACGTGTGAAAATAACTGGAGGCCCAGGTTGAAAGAGAGAAGATTGCATGATGAGCTGGTGCAAGAAGGGGGGATATAGTGCAGAAACATCCCCAAAATCAGAGCGACGTGGGTTCTAGTGGGCAAACACTCACAACAAATGTGTCCATGACCCTATGTAACTAGCTATACCTCCACCCTCATGCCCGACTGGTGTTCATGTGGCATTGCTCTCCTCCCCACATATGCATCCCCCCCCCCCAGATCACCCACAGCCCGGAGGCATGCCCCTGCGCTTGGGGTCAGAAGGGGAAACATGGAATGAGGATCAGTGGAAGCCAAGTGCCCCCCTCAATACACCCTAAGCCCGTTTGTGCACCACGCCTGCACAGCGCATGATTTGCCCCCCCCCCCCCCTCCCATGTCCAACGAACGCCTTGTCCAACGAACACTTCTGTTCGGACCGTATTTTTTTATGGTACCTGAATTTATCAGGCACCAAGTTCCATTGACCAGTAAATTAGGTACCGAACGGCATGTCCAACGAACACTCCTATTCAAACCGTACTTTTCGAGGATTTTATTGTTCGCTGGACACGGGGGCGGGGGGGGGGGGGGGCAAGGGTACAAACCCTGGCCCACCTGGCGTGGTGAGGGGCCAATGACTGTGGCCAGGGCCGGCCCACCAAGATGGCGAGATTTGTTCCGTCTAATCACATCTGATAATACAATGTCTCAAGAATAGCAACCCCCCCCCCCCCCCGCTTCCCCCGGGACTTGCTTTGTCCCATCTTTCTAGCAAGGGCGTGGGACTCCCCCTAAAACACCTCCCACCCCACCCTAAGTTAGGAAGGTTTTTGGGACATTTCGCCCACCACCCACACTTTGGGCCGCAAGAGGGCTTTGGGGAGAGTGTGGGTTGTTCCTTGGGCAAGGTCCATGAGCTCCGCCACCCCGTGGGATTCCTTGGGGCTGCTCGTAGTTGTGTGGGAGCATAGGGAGGGGGCATGGGGACAGGAGGCGGGGATCCTAAGCCCCCTGAGCCCCCCCCCTCTTGCCGCAATGTACCAAAGGCATCAAAGAGAGGGAAAATGTTGGACGATGACCCAATTAGCACACAGAGCTTAGATATTTTGGAGTGGACACTGGTGTTGTTGGAAAAGGGTGATGAAACATGGACATGCAAATAGTATCGTCAGGTGACGAGGCACCGAGCGGTGACTGAGGGGTACGTGAGTACGCGGAGGCGCCTGTGGCGCCTTGTTGCAACCAGACATGAGGGACAGTCCGCTTGAGTATACCATAAGAGCAACTACCAATCCCCATTTCTTCCAGCTAGCAGGCAATGGCCCTAGGGGAAGAGCAAGGTTTTGTTTGGCCTTTTGCTTTTGTGCCCCAAACAAGGTACATCGCGCCAAAAAAATAACATTTAGCTAAGATCATTTTTGGTGAATCCGAAGACAACAATGGGAAGTGCACCGGATGAAAAAAAGAAGTCGTGGTGAGTCTGAAGGAGACAACAAAGGCGGCTCTTGTCACCCGTGTTGAGCAGGGCAATCTTTCTCCATTGGAATTCGTGTGGAATTTGGATGACTGACATGCATCCAATGTTGCTAGCATACCGCTGTCTGTGGCTGCTCGCTTGATGTGGCACCGGATGCATTTGTACTGCCTTGGCTTTGTTTGTGCAATTTGCAACTGTAGATGGCTACCGTGGTGGTGTAATTATTGCAATAGTGGTGCTTGCTACTTACCATCCAATGAGTGCCCCATGCGCGGACCAAACAAAAAAACATGGGGCACAACTGTGTGTCCTTTGATGGAGGGGAGGCGCAGGTGTACGTATCATTTACACTCCTGCTGCTACCCCTCAAAATAAGACGCAATTTTTGGACGCCATTCCAAACCCTGCTTCTCTCCAGGCTCACCTCGAGCTTGACGCCCCCAACCCCCAAGCTGTCACCCAATTATCTTTGGTCTGGCAGGCGGTGGCGGACGTCTGCCTGGTACCGAGAACCACCTTTGCAGCCAGTCATCCTTGGATGTTGTTGCACATCCTACATCCTACAAGCCCCATCCCCCCAAAAAACCCAATGCCCCTACCAACAAGGCCTATGATACCCGGCTCCCTCCATCCTAAATTGTGGATGAACCATCTCTTTTCATCTAGGAATGCCTATCACAAGACAAGGTACCCTGCCACCCCTTGAAATCCCCCCCCTTTGCAATTCTACGGGGGGGGGGGGGGGGGGCGAGGCGCCACTTGGCCCAAAAAGCAGAGGAAATACAAGGCGGCAAAGCCGCTGAAGGGGGAGCGTTAGCGCGCCGGGCGCACGCCGGCCATCTTTTTTGACCCGTGTCCCACCGATGACCTTTTAGGGGGTGCACCAATGGCGTGCTGTGCATGCCTTCTCAGGGGCCCAAAAGAGGGCAGAAATGCTATGTCAGCCTTGGATTCACGGGGGTCCCCAACAAAGGGGACAAAATCAGATCTCAAAACCTACGCTAGGGTAACAATGATGCCCGTAGTATCTCAAAGTATGGGTTTCTAGTGCGGCCGGACACCCAAATAGTTGAGTCCCACCACAGCCACCACGGGCTGGGCTGGGATTGCGTCTCATCCTCGAGGAAACCCCAATTCGTAAAAGAGAACAAAATCAGTCCATTTGGTGACAAATTTTCTGACAAGCAGGAACTCGAACACGCCGAAACTGCCCTTGAGCACATGGCATTCATCAAAGTACACATTCAATGTGGACTCTGGGCAGCAATTTTCTCCCGCCAACATCTCGCCTCTTACAAACAATTCCCGCCCACCGTCGATTGAAAAATGCACAAACTTTGTACACCTGTTGCACCTGTTGCACCTGAGCAGGGTTGCCGGTTGGTAATGCCGGGTTAAAATACTTGGTGTGTTTTGTGGAGCCTTGCCTCTGGACGTGCGGACTGTCTGCTGATTGCCGTCCATTGGGCCCGCCTTTTCATTAACAATCAGCTCCGTGCCATGCGCTATGTAGCGTGCGCTACGCAGTAACACCCGCTCGTACCGCACCCGACGCTCAGTCGGAACCAGCTGCCTCCCGTGAACAACTCAGTAGGACCCAGCGATGTGTGAACGTGCCTGATCTGTCGGACACACCACTACTGATTTTGTCCCCCTTTGTTTGGGGTTTGGTTAGGAACATGTGGTGTGGCGGCCCAAATGAGTTGCACCACTCAGTCCGTATTTTGTTGCATTTTACCCAATTTTGCATTTGCAGGCAAGTCCGTCACCCCCCCCTGTGGACCATGGGAGCATGTCCCACCTCATGTTTGGACTGACCAAAGCAACTTGGCCGCCACGCAAGATGAGGCAGAGGATGAGGCATAAGTGTGTGTTTTCTGTTGTCAAAAGCGCTCCACCGTCGCAGTTTGTGATGAGTGTAAGGAGCACTATTGTACTGAATGTATTGACACCCACATTTGTGGGACCAATGTTGTTTGTTAAGTACAATACAAATGACAGTTGGAGTGGTTGAATTCACAGCTATTGCTTTATTATGCAACGTGCTTAGTAGGGAAGGTGTGCAGTGCAACGTGGTCTACTCGGGGGGCTTATCCATGAGAGGGTAAATCTCGGGCTGAAGTCGGGATAGTTGATAGAAAAGTAGCGCGCCGGGCGCGCGCCAGGCAAACATTCCCCCCAAGAAAACTTTTCTAGAGGTTATACTGGAACTGCAGCAATTTTAGTGCTGCCATTGTGTGGTGCAAACCTGGGCAGGGGGGTGTCACTTCATGACCCTCCTTGGGGGGAACCGTCGCGATATTGGGGGTGAGATTTCAAGGGGCGTGGGGGGTACATGCACAGGTCGTACATTTGCGCATCAAGAATGGGTTGTACCTCGCCCCGCCCCCCCCTTTTTGTATGGTTTACCAACAGCTTTTGGCCCGTGCGTGTGGTGTTTTGGGTGGTTGGTGGTTTTAAGGTTGAGATTCCTGGGAACTCATGCCAATAAGGCGCTGTGCAAAACTCCTCCCATTTTCCAAAGCCCAAGGTGCATCTGTTTGCTTCAGGTTTGGTGTGTATGGTGGTTTTGGCGTCTTTGGTGTGTCACTTGTCCGCAGACCACACCATTGGACAGCTTGGACAGGTGAGGGTGAAAAGGGCCATACTGTTAGTCTTGTTGGACGATTTGATCCAAGCAGTGATGTAGTTCAGGGGCACAGCTTCTTTGTTGGGGGCCAGAGTAGCCGAGCTGCTTTGCCCAGACGCCCCCCCCGGTTCCCAACAATCCTCCCCCCGCCCCGCCCTCACTCGTTTGTGCTAAATTTGTATTGCAACGCATCCTTCCACACGTGCAATAGTTGGAATGCACGCCCACACGGTGGGGCAGGCCCACCGCACCAAGATCCTCTGTGCGTGCGCTTTTCTGGGCTTGATGGTGGGGCTTCTGGCTGGAGCCCGTGCGATGCCCCCTCGTGCTCTGCTGCTCGTTGCCGGCCACCCTGCGGCAGCCCGGGCCCCGACGCGGCTTCCACCCACCAGACCACAGCCCATACCCCCAACCCCTGGACTTTACCGCCGAGAAGTCGCGACTTTGGAAGGTCTCGTTCGATCCCAAGCGCCGGGTCCTAGGCTACAAGCAGCGGCACCGGCACACACAGCCGCGCGCGCGACGGCGCACGTCCGGCCTGCGGCGCTGCTGTCAGGCTTCGCACTGCTGATGGGCGTGGGCGCCGTGCTTGCCTTTCTGCGGTCTGCCGCGCAGTCCGTGCGCACGTACCGTCCGGATCGGCCCTCGGCATCGGGCGCGTGCGCTTTGGCGGCCATCAGCGGAATCCGGGGACCGGCCCCGGCGCTGAACTTCTCCCCTTCGGCTTGCGGGAGCCGGCACATTGTGCCGGCACCACAGACTGTCTACAGCCACCCCAGCGTGGGTTCGGTTGGCCGCGCAGGGAGAGGAGTCACGAGGCTGCATGCCACGACCCCGACCCAGCCGCGCTTTATAGACATCGCCGCCAATCTCACGGACTGTGTGTTCCGGGGCGTGAGCTGGAAGGGCAAGACAATGCACGAGGACGACTTCGAGCTGATGGTGCAGCGGTTCCAGACGGTTGGTGTGGAGCAGGTGATGGCGCTGTTTGCCTCATAGCGTGCTCTTCCTGGGGGGTTTCTCAGAACCGTCGCTGCGGCATTGGCCCATCGCGCCCGCCCCGCCCGCCCCGCCCTCCCCGCCCCGCCCTCCCCGCCCTGTCCGGCCCGCCCTCCCCGCCCCGCCCGCCCCACCCGCCCTGCCCTGCCCGGCCCGCCCTCCCCGCCCCGCCCTCCCCGCCCTGCCCCGCCCGCCCCACCCGCCCCACGCCTGATGCAGCACGGGCCCCACAGCCATTCGACCCCTTCCTGCTTGGAGGGTCCGAGCTCTGGAATCCAAAATAGGGGGCTGCTGTGTTGCTTGTCCCCGCAGCAAATGCGGGCAGTCCCATATCAAACAAAACAGCCGACCCGCCGCGCCCGAACAAAGCACCATGGCACAGCACCGGAGGGGCGGTGGCTGGGTCTTGTACCGTTGTCTGTGGCGAACCACAGGCCCCGATTCGACCGGGTGTGTCGGGGACCAGAAGTGCAGTGAAGCACTCCATGGGGCCCGGGCAGCACTAGCAGCGGCAGTAGCAGTGGCCGTGGCGTGGGCACAGGCACATGCAGGGGAAGGCGCAGGGGCAGGAGAACGGGCACACGGTACAGGCACGGGCAGGGGCACGGGCACGGGCATAGCCAGGGCACGGGCAGGGGGCAGGGCAGGGGCACGGCTGCACCTGTCCCTCGGGCAGTAACGCTTTCAACTGGGGGGGGGGGGGTCAATAGAGCCCCCCAAAACTGGGGGGGTCTGGGAAAAGGGCTCAATTGATTAATCAGTTATAATGAATTCTGGCTCCAAAGGCGCCGAAATTTTTTTGAGCATTGAAAATGGTCAATTTTTTTTTCACCAAATACATGGCAAATGATAACTTTTCTGAACCCCCTCGACGCGCTGATTCCAAAAGTCCTTTTTCATTATTCGTCGAATTCGGGTTCCGGGTCACCTCCGGGGCCCGGGGGTCACACTCGGTAGGTTTTGGGGGTCCCGTCAATTGAGCCCCTTTTGGGGGGGGGTTGGTCTAGCCAGGGGGCTCTATCAACCCCCCCCCCCCCAATTGAAAGCCCGCCTACCCCTGCCCTGCGTGTGCCTCTGCCCCTGGCGGTATTGTGACTTCCGCATGAATCTCTCCCGCGGAATCAAGGAGGATGCCCTCTGTCGCCCTCCAGTTTTGTATTAGTTCTTGAAACGTTTCACAAAGTCCCCCGAGAAGCGTTCCCGAGATGCAATTTTTCGTCTATTTGGACGATGTAGTGATGGTGGCACCAACACAGGGCTGTCGCTGCCCCAACACCTGCCCCTGCTCCTGCCTGCTGCTACCCTCCATTTCGGACGATGTGCTGCAGGTGATCGTGTCCGGCACCAGCTACGACGTGTGTGTGCGGGCGCTGGAGCTGACCCGGCAATACCCTGGGGTCTTCTACACGACCATTGGGGTGCACCCCGCGCACTCCCTCGAGTTCGACGAGTCCGGGGACCCGCAGGGGCACCTTGACAAACTCCGGAAGCTGATCACGGAGAACCGTGACGTTGTGGTCGCCATCGGCGAGATCGGGATCGACTACGCCGAGCTGGAGGAGTGCCCTAAGGACGTGCAGGTGTTGGTGCCATGCATGACTGGTGGTGCCATGCATGACTAGTGGTGCCATGCATGCGCAGTGATGCCATGCATGACTAATGGTGCCATGCATGACTAGTAGTGCCACGCATGCCTATTGGTGCCATTGGCTAGTGGTGCCATGCTTGGCTATTGGTGTCATGCATGACTAGTGGTGCCATGCATGACTATTGGTGCCTTTGACTAGTGGTGCCATGCATGGCTTAGTGGTGCCATGCATGACGATTGGTGCCATGCATGGGCCTTCCCAGGACCTGCACTGGACTTTTTGGGCTCGGTGACTGCTTCCATTTGAAAATTAGCGTTAATTTTAGTTTTGGATGGGAGAGGTACAGGGGTCCCTGCAGGACGGGAGGGAGTGACAGATCTGACCGGGTGGTCTCTACTGCCCCCTCCTGGAGCAGAGGAACACGGCGAGGTGCAACCTTGCGGCATTTTGAGGGGGAACGTTAGCGCGCCGGGCGCGCCGGGCAAAGTTTCAGCGGTCACCGTCCCACCGTCAACCCTCTGGGGGCCTGTGTTTGTATGGGATTTTCTAACCTAGCCCAGCACAATTACATTTTGGCTCTTCTTTGAGTCCCCAAGAGAGCAAGCAATGATTCCACGAGAGGGTAATATTGTCATTACACTCCCTCGCCACCACTGCTCCCAACTCATGCATGAATGACTCGCGCTTTTGAAACTGTGAAAAGGGGCACCCCAAGCTCGGTATGACAGGGGTAAAGCATTGAGATAGATGGCCGGAACATTGATTTGGATGCCGGGCGCGCCGGGCGTGCGCCGGGCAAACGTTCCCTCTGAAGCAACTTCAGAAACACCTGACCACTGCACCAAAGGACAAATCCGCAGTCTACGATTGGGTGCCAGTGAAGCTGAGGGGAGCAGCTGCAATCAAAAAGATGCCAATGACAGCACTGTGAAGCTGCCTTGACGGCAGGCCGCCCTCTGCGCACCCCCGGGGCTTATGTCGTGAGCACAGGAGTTGGCACGCGCACCCCATGACGGAACTAAAACAGTGCGGCCTCAGGCAACCCCCCACCCCCCCCGCCTGTGCAGGTCAAGTACTTTGAGGAGCAGCTGGTGCTCGCCAAGGAGACGGGGCTCCCAATGTTCCTGCATTCCCGCGAGGTCGGCCTCGACTTCGTGGAGATCCTGGAGCGCAACCGCGACAAGCTCACGACCGGCGTCGTCCACTCCTTCACTGGGACGGCGGAGGAGCTGCAGCGCATCCTGGACCTCGGGCTCTACGTCAGTGTGAACGGGGCCTCTCTGAGGACGGCGGAGCAGATCGAAGTGGTGAAGACGATTCCGGTCGCGCTCTGTCTTGCTCCAGCCGGAAGGCCCAGCGACCTTGACCCCTGCCTTGCTGCATGCATTCCTTCAGCCCTTCCCCCTGCACTGAGAGAGAGGGCAGAGCCGAAGGTCCGGGCAGGGGCCTGATCCCCAACCACGCCTCAATCTCACCAAAAGCAGACACTGCGCTTAGGCGACTGAGAACTCTGTCACTGTCGTTTAACTGACTTTGCCCGTACTTGGGGGAGGGCGGGGGGGGGGGGGTTTGGCACAAGGCCTCAGTGGTTGGCTCTGTTAGCCTGTGGCGGCGCCTATTGGCCTCTCGCCTTTGAACCTTCTGCTATGACAAGCAGGCATCCGTACTACTGCGGGCATCCGCACTGCCGCGGGCATCCACCTTCCTGGGTGGGAATCCAGAATGCAACTTCTACCCATGGCGCCCTCCCCTGACGGCCTGATCAGTGCCCGGTATGCGGTCATCACTAAGATCCCAGGCTGGGAGGTGCTCAACACAACCAGCAACGTGAATGTTACACAAGGCCATGGGTGCTAGCTCACCAATGTGTGACTTGCTGGTAGTGCGTTGCAGTAATATCTACTGCGCTCTACGCCATTCATGGCGAGCGAGTTGCAGAAATATCTTCGCTCAGAGTATTCGCACTCTGTCCACGGCGGAGTATCTTCCTTACTGGCGGTAGCGAGCAGCCCCGCCCACCAACACGCCCCACAAGAGTGCACAGCTGTGCCCAGTCCATCCTTAGGGACCATCCCCCACACTACCGGCCCAAGCTCAACTGTCCACTGCAGGCCACCCTGGCAATGCAGTGCGACGGAGCTGTGGCAGGGGGGGGGGGGTAACAGGCCATAATGGTCAGACACCAGGCATGGCACTGGGCCCCGACTGCGCTACAAGGTGC
Source organism: Eutreptiella sp. 'Long Island Sound 2002' (assembly GCA_964036045.1). NCBI lineage: Eukaryota > Euglenozoa > Euglenophyceae > Eutreptiales > Eutreptiaceae > Eutreptiella > Eutreptiella sp. 'Long Island Sound 2002'. The sequence continues at coordinate 9,106,560 of OZ038399.1, read as the reverse complement.
GGGTGCGATCGCACACGGTCCCTCTGCAGGTCGAGAGGTTGATGATCGAGACTGACAGCCCCTGGTGCGACATCCGGAAGGGCAACTTCGGGTTCCCGGACGTCCAGACAAAATTCCCGACGTCGAAGAAGAACAAGTTCCGCATGGGCACGTGCGTGGAGCGCCGCAACGAGCCCTGCCACATTGTGCAGATCTACGAGGTCCTCGCCGCGCACCACCCGGCCGCGCAGGCGGACCCGGGCGGCTTTGCCGAGCGCCTGTACCAGAACACGCTGGACGTGTTCCTGCCATCCCTGAGGCCGTCGGGGGACGAGACCCCGGACCCCGATACGGCCCCCGAATCGGTCATGTCCCCGGTGTAGCCTGCCCCCCAGCGCTGCAGCCACCGCCCCTTCCCTCTTGCAGCGCAGACCCCCTTTCCTCGTGCAGCCACCGCAGACCCCCCTTTCCTCGTGCCGCGTTGAAGGCCGAGACGCAACCCCCCCCCCCCCCGGCCCCGTTCCCACGGGGGGTGTGCCATCGAGGGTGAGCATGCCGGTTGGTACAGGGGTACGTAGGTGTTTACTTTTTTGAGGAGGGAGCGTGCGTGGGGGGGGGGGGTGGTCGCCCACCCATGGGGTCGGGGGTGAAGGGGGCGGGTTCCCACAAGGGGGGGGGGGAAGGGCTGAATGACCCGACCCCTGCACTGGGGACACCGCGCGCAGTTGCCATCTCTGGGGGCATATTCCGAGGCACCACGCACCCTGGGGACCTGCACCGCTCCCTCTTGCCCGCGCAAGCCACCGCGCGCCGGCGCGGGTGCAAAGGGGACATGGGCAGCAAAGACTGGCGGGTTAGACAATGTTGGTTTGGGTTCCTGAGGGGCCGCACCGTGCGCTGTGCACGCGCTGTGCGACACGTGGGCTGTTTTCCACGACCAGTAGCCATGGGTCCCAGGGTCACCCCCGATGCTGTTTTGAATGGATCACGCTTGCTTCTGTAGGTGGGTGGTTTTCAGGGGTGTTCCCGGGATAAACAACGTAATAGTTGGCGCTGTGCCCACGCTGTGCGAGAACGCCCCCTAAGATCATACGCACTGCAGGCAATGGTCAAGGGCACGGGATCCATGTGCTTGCCCGTCTTCTGCCATAAACCAGCAATGGACACGAAATGGCCACGGACCTGAAATGTACAGCAGAAAAGAAAATCGCAACCGCCCAATACAACGCCCGGTGGTTGGCATTCTCCTGAGCTCAATGCCAAACGGAGATGGGGTAAGCACAGGTCATGATCAACACAGGCCGATGACGGATGGGCATGCACCCACCCGAAGCCAAAGCCAACGAAGCTTTGAACAGAGGACCAAAACCTTCGAGGCCCATTTTGCGTATACAAACTTTGTTTGCCCTCGGACCCCCCCCCCCCCCCCCTCCGTTGGGTAGGCCACGCACTGAGCCCTGGGCGGTTGTGGTCATGTGGAGGGGGTCGTGGTGGTACCCAAGGGGTCTTCGGGGTGGGATACCCTTGTGTGGCGCCTCTGGCCAAGCGTCGCTACTTCTGCCCCAGTGCAACGGAAATCATGACGTTGAACGCGATGCCATCGTGGCGTGACCGGTTTCGCCGAGCCATGCAGAGCCGTGGCGCCGACCCACTGCATCTTGGACGATGCCGCTGTTTTGAAGGGGTGTCCACGGAAGCGACTCACTCGGAGACACCCTAACCGTCACGCAGTCGCGCTTCCGGCGCCTTGTCAGGCGCCATCGTGGAAGCTCCAGGCCACAGAGGCACAACCGCCCGACTGTGACCGCGGGCCCCTGAATATGGCCACAACCCCCCGCACGCACCTTGTTTGATTTTTGACTCTTGCATTTGGCGTGGGCTGCTACGACTTGCTGCAAGAAAACACCATGGCCAAGCGCCATGACTACACGATTTGATACCGCATCACTATGATGGCGCCTAGTACAAGTGTCGTGGTTTCCATATTGTGAGCAATCGCTCACGATGGGGTGCACATGTTATGGTAGCAACCGAGAGCAACCGCTTTGAACTGCCTTGCAGACGCCTTCCCGAACCCCTCCTGAAACCCAGCGCTAGGCACCCTCCCACGCATCCTGGGCTCCCACCCCCCGTTGGAGCACCAGGTGCATCCCACGTGGCAGCAGCACAAGCACAACGCGCGTGCCACCCACGCGGTCTGCAGTGCAGACCCACCCGCGGGCGGAGAAGTGATGGCCAACACAAGTGGGAAGAGCCTCCAGCGGGGGTCCCACTGCAAATGTAGGTTACAAATGCGGTTGGCTCACCTCGGCTTGGAAAAGGGAGAGAGCGGTGGGGTCTCAGGCTTGGGGGGGGGGGGGGGGGGTTCCACCAAGGATCAGACCCCGCCTGAAAAAAAAGGCATCCCTAGCAGACCGTGCCCTCGGGTCGAACTTCTGCAGTCGCCATGCACGGCACAGAATACACGGGGGTTGTTATAGTCGTGTTTCGGGTGGAGGGGTTGGGGGGGACCTGGTGGGGGGGGTCTGGGTGGGATGCGGTGATTGAGGGTGGGTGCAGGGTTCGCACTCCTGGAGGATTGCAAGACGCTGACGAAGGGTCGTGTGTCCGGGAAGTGTGGCGAGGGGGGACCGGCATGGGCACCCGACCCGCAAGGCAAAGGGAGGGGACAATCGGGTGGGCACCACGCCTGTCTAGGACTGTGAGAGGGAGAGCGAGTCACAAGGCCCTCGCAAGGGGGCGTGGGCCCACCAAGTGGGGGGGGCTGTGACCAAGCACCCGTGCGACGGGGGTGTGCCAGCGATGCGGGCAGCAGCAAAAAGTGAATTTGACACAAAAAAACACCGCAAACAAGGTCTCCAAGTTTTAGACAAGTCACAATAGGCGGCATGGTGTGTTACACCAATGGAAAGGACAAAACCGATACCACATGGTACAGTGATGGCAGTAAGTAGAACAATAGGGCGGGAGTAGGAATCAAATGTGGCCCATTGGAGATAATTGCCAGAGTGACGGGTCCGCAGACATCATACCGGGCTGAACTGCAAGGGGCGGCTATTGTGAGTTGTTTGGCAGATCAAGAAGATGAGTTGGTCATAGACAACAAAGCAGTAGTGGATTATGGGGCAGTAACACCACATAGAGAATGCTCGGATGTAGACCTGCGGCAAATAATACAAACACACCAAGGGGCCAAGCAGCTGCGATGGAGATGGATCCCAAGCCACAGGGTGATCAAACGATACCACACGGACCAGGAAAAGAAAGACATCAAGCACAATGATGTCGTGGATAGACTGGCAAAGTCGGCGGCAAAACTCCCCTTGCCGGAGGCGCCACTGGGGACAGTGGATAGCATCACCATATGTACTGGAGTCACACCTACACCGGCCAAGAAGTGGATCATAGAATACCGGAACGAGGTGAAATGGGGAGGGACCCATTGGATGAGCTGGCTTCCGCTGAGAGGATCACGAAGAATGACATGGATCACATGGCTGTGGGGCAACGTCCGCTGGCAAGGGACAGGGGCACCATGGGAGCGGGGCAAGGAAAAATGCCCCCTGTGCGGGTGCATCCATGGAACCACAGTGCATAATCGACTCATCCAGTGCCCGGTGTGGGAACCAGAGTTTAAAAAGGTGTGGACGACTAGCTCAGTAAATTGCAGATCCCGGAAAGCCTGATTGAGGCACTGCAGCCTGGTCAGAAGCGTGAACTCCGGCGCAAAGTGGCGGAGCACCAATACCTGACGGTGATAGGAATGACACAACTCAGGGGCACACTTCCCATGATGCCAAAGGACCCGGCGTGGGTGGAAGGAAACGCAGGATCGGCATGGTATGGGGCGCTTCGGGCACGGAAGGTGAGCCCAAATGTCACGGAGAAGAACCTTAGAGAACAAGTGCACTATCGACCGAAAAAGCGCACAACCTGGGTAGTAAAAGTAGACCAACATTGTAAGGACGCCACAGCCCCGTTGCGTCAGGTGTACAACAAAGTAAAGGTGTATGCGGTAGGAGACGTAACAAGAAAAAGGAAAAGACAGTTGCTGGACATGCTGGGGTCCCCCATAATGCAGACCACAGGAGTAGACGATCTGTGCGAACAGATATGTCAAATACCACAGCCGCGGTGGTCCATACTGTATGGACCAGGAAACCACATGCCAATAGGAGGACATAAGATCACCAAGGCCACCATAGAAGGGGTAGAGGCGGATGCCATAACAGTCTTAGCTATGCATTACAAGGTAGGGGTCGCCATGCACAACATGGCCAAGTGGTTGCAGTACGCCCTGAAGTGGAGAGATTACTACTAGCAGCGGAAACAGAAGATGTACCATCAAGACTCCAAAGGGATAGTGCAACAAGTGTTTCGCAAATGGTATAGACAAGGGCAGGTGCACATGCGACACTACAATACTCAAAATGTGATGTCACCGCAACCGGCATGGGATGCGTGGGAGGAGCAGACAAGGCAACTCCGGAGTCGGTCGACCAAAAAGATAATGGAATGCACTTACCGGAGGGTGAAGGACGAGGTCCGACAGTACATTCGAAAGCTGTTAGCAGGACACGAGTGGGCTGTAACCATACTGCATGCAGAGGCAATCAACGCCAGCCGCAAAGGGCGCCCTGGGGATGGCAATGCATCTGGTACTGACGGCAGCAACATAAACAAACGGCGTAGGACAGAGGAGGACAGTATGTCGCAAGAGAGAGGAGGAAAAAGCACTTAGTGAACGAAAACAGGAGTTTGTAGGGAGGAAGCACCATGGAAGGCAAGATAAATCTATGGGTCTCAGCAATACAGGAGACTACGTGAGCTTCACCATCAACATAAGGCCGTTAGGCGTGGCACTGCGTAGTGCATATGCAAGGGGTAGACCTAGCAGGTAGTGAATAGAGACAGCTCCCCAGGTAAAGCTGGAACACATGCCAAATGTGGAGCCCTCGTTTGTACTATATGCCCTACTTCTTGACCCAGGCGGTTGCCTGAGAGCTCACATTACACTCTTTGAACTTGTTGAGCCTGAAGGAGAAAAAAACAAACAAGGTCTCCAGAGAACAGTGTAGTGCATGCATGATTTTTCATATTGTTGCAATACTTGCTTTCATTTGTCACCGTGTTGACCGTGACACATACCAAGGTTTCTTTCTTATGCTTTGTTCCTTCGTGTTCTGCCGCAAATTCTGTGCCCAACAGTGTGCGTGTACGGTGGTAGTACGGGAGGGGTGCCCATTTGGCCCATTTTGGTCCACCTAAAGGCCTAAGGCGCCTTCAAAGGGGCCACTCTTTGGGGAAACAATGGATTTCTGGCTGTTTTGACCACACCCCACTTCATTCTGCCCTTCCAGCAAAACATCATCGCTTCATGAGGTGATAGTTTGTTGTGATCGCCCACCACTGCCCGTCAATCGCCATGCACGGTGTGCACACCGCGTGCAGTGCTCCTCCCCAATTGGGCAGAACCGAACACAAAACGGCCAAGGAACGCTTTTTTGGTTTTCTTGGTTCCAAAATGGCCCATAGCAAAGGCATTTGGTGACTTCATAGGGGCTCAATTGGAAGGGAGAGGACTCGAGATGGGCGACAAAAAACCCCTGTTTGGGCATCCATTGTGGTCGAAGATCAGGGTTGTAACACACTCCACAAAAACACTCGTTTGAGCATCCTCGGAGGTACTAATTTTGAGGGGGTACTACTTTTAGGCAGGTGCGTACCGCGTGTGATTTTCGCGTTTTTTTCAGTTTTGCTTTCTGTTGGCTGCATGGAACATTCAGATTCTGAATCCCATTTAGAGCTGCAGTAGACCCAGGACTTGCTGGCTTGTCTCTTGTCTGATGAACCTTCTAGGACATGTCAGAGGAACAAGACATCGGGGAACAGGTCGGTGGTGGGACCGATGGAGACAGTGGCAATGTTTTCAATGCAAAAATGCAGATGAAACTGACTTCATTCTTCAAGTGACCTTTGCTCTGAAATGTGTACCCTCGATTTGTTCATGTTTCGTTTGGGAGGCTCAATGGGGTACTACTTTTGGCAGACTGCTTAACAGGACCAGGGGGGTACTAAAGTGGGGGGGGGCACTAAATTTTTTTGGAGGGTTAAGTCCGCGGAAGTGCTCCCAAAAGGTGCACGCAGTGTGCAGCAGGTGCCCACACCATAGTACTTGGGAATCTAATTTCAGTTTGGTACACCATGCAGTGATGCACTGAGAAGCCAAGTAAATGATGATGACAGGGCTGCCTCCAGTGATGCATACTTCCAGGTTGCAACAGAGGAGGAGTCTTTCAAGAAAATTCAGCAAAAGATGACCCCCCGATTATGTTCCGCTCCGTGTCGCTTATTGCCCATGCACATGCAAGATATGCCCTGGACAGAGAAGCAGGGGGCGTCACAAGCCATAGTCCTTGTTGTCATTCTTCACACCCAAAGCACCATTAACCTGAAGGAAACCGCTCTTGACTACGCGTTGGGCACCGCGTGACCTCGTTTCGAAAAACGAATCCTCCTTTGCGCGTGGGATTATCTGGGATGCCATATTTTTCCACCGTTAGAATGCTTATGTAGCACGATGAAAGAGGTTCCGAGCCACTTGTACGACCGTGCTCCCTGGCGGTTAGTGTACACGCCCACTGTAACACAGCCGACGCCTGAGGCATCCACACGACCAAATAATGATCATCAAGGTGCATCCTGCCTTCCCATACAGCTCCCTCTGTGGTGTCATCTGACATGCATGGTTGCCTCAATGTGTGTTGTGACACGCCTTTGCATTGAGCTCCCCGTGGGGGCCTACCACCACCCGTGGTTGGGGCAATGGGCACGATAAACGGCGGACCAGTGTTGCAACCATTCTCACTAGCTGCTGTGGTGGTAAGTGTCGGAGAGTGGAAAAGTTCCCCATTTTTCCTTCGGTGACTGCGGTGACTTGGTTTTTACAAAGGGAAAAGTGGGGAATGTCTTCGACCTCCGGAAAAATGGGGGAAATGGCACTCCGAAAAAATACGTCCCTCCCCCCAGTTTGCTCCCATTTCCGCCCTTTTTTCTCCCACTCCGGAAGTGGTACCTACACTTTCCATCCTGATCTGTTGATGATTCCCCATTTCCCCCAATTTTTCCCATCCCCTCCACCCCCATTTCCCCCATTCCCCCTCCCCATTTCCCTCCGTTTGCCCCCATTTCTCCCCATTTCCCCCATTTCCCCCTTTGCCCCATTTTCCAGACTCCAAAATCCTGGTTTGGTGAGTTGGTGAGTTAGGTTCAGATGCCATGCCTGGTATTGGTTGACTGCTGAGCCCCCCCCCCCCCCCCCCCATGGGTGGAGGGTGATAGGTAATGCAGTGTCTCGTGGGTGCATGGTTCATGGCTAACCGGCGCCTATGGGAGGTGGTGAGCTTACCCATACAGCCCAAGAAACACCCGATAGCCGTATCAAGGCTCAAGGCAACATTCGGCACTGATCTGGTTTGCGCTGCAGTGCAGCAAGTCAAAACAATGTACAATGAGTGATGGTGATGACCATATGCCTGTGTCACGGGGATATATGCGAGCCTAGGGCTTATTGGGCTTGCAAGTGGAGGGGGGGGGGGTCAATAGAGCCCCCAAAATCTGGGAAGGGGGGGGGTTGGGAAAAGAGCTCAATTGACAGGCACCATTAATCGGTTATTATGAACTCTGGCGCCGAAGGCGCGGAAAATTTTTTTGAGCATTAAAATTGGTGAATTTTTTTTTCACCAAATATATGGCCAATGATGACTTTTCTGAACCCCCTTGATGCGCTGGTTCCAAAAATCTAATTTTCATTTTTTTTTTTGCCGATTTTTGGGTCTTGGTCACCTCCGAGGCCCGGGGGTCAGTCTCGGTAGGATTTTGGGGTCCTGTCAGTTGAGCCCTTTTTTGGGGAGGGGGGGGTCTAGCCAGGGGGCTCTATTGACTCCCCCCCCCCCTCCCAGATTGAACACTCGGACAGCAAGCACAGGGAACGATGATCTGCTACACTGAACTGAGAGCAATGAAGACCATGGGGCAGGCGCGGTTGGAGCTAATTGCGGCCACACCACACAAACTTTCAGTTCAACCCGACATACTTCAGATCGAATTTCTGCGGACAAAATGAGCCGCACAGGGAGACCCCACAGCAAGCCCAGCAACAGAGCCGAGAAGAAGACAGAAAGGACCAAGGGGCAGAATACACGTGGAGCTCGTGGCTTTGCCTGCCCCATTGACTGCAGGAGCCCCATGAGCCCCTGTCCACTTTGTCCTGCAGAAAGGCGCCTCTTGGCGTTGGACACGTTCTTGCTTGTTCGATCCTGACTGGCGAGGCGATCGACACGCAGCCACTGTTTGCCTGCATTCTGTGCGCACGTGTGTGGAGGCCTCTCTGGGCAGCGGAGGGGCCGGCACAGGTCTGAGAGCTGGGCGAATCAGCAGATGCACTGGTGATGCCGGCATTGCCTCTCGCTTTCTCTCAGAAGCCGAGAAGAAGATGATGGAGGCATTTCAAGCCAAGAACCGAGGCCTAGAGGAGCTCTTGCGGCCTGTGCGAGCACCGATCGCGGGGGGCAACCCGTACAGCCTTGCTGCCAGCAACGGCCTCTATCCAGAACAGCCCCCGCAGTGTGAGAGGTTGGTGTCTGCTTCCTCCCGGGGCACCAGCCGGTTGCCCAGGCTCCTGATACCCCAACTGCTGCCCCAACGGCACGCCGTCTGCGGCCCACAGTTTCTTCTTTGAGCCGGGACCCCGCCATGGGCTAGGGGGCCCAGATACAAGAAAAAAGTTGTTCGGGACCCAGGTCCAAACCCACACACAGTGGCCGCAATATGCAGACCTCCCCCCCACCCCACCCCACCCCACCCCCAAAAAAGGGGTACCCGGGTGCGGGGGATAGGGGGGTCAAAATCGAAAAAATTATTGAGGGATCATTTCCTGTACTAAAATGATGATTTTTTACAAGGGGTTGGATGTCAGAAACCAACTCTTGGGGTATGCTACGCGAACGACCCCAAAAAGGGGGGGTATATGACACCTGCGCCTGCGCTTGGCACAAAAAAATATGTTTTGGGGGGATTGTTTTGTGGGTTTCATTTTTTGCGAAGGGCATGCAGCTGAAAAAATTTTGCGTTTTTTATTTTTTGCACAAAACAACACCTTGTGCCGGGAATTAATCATTTTTGCAAATGATTAATACTTGTACGGTAGGTGGGTGGGTAGGTGGGAGCTTAACACGCAAAGAAAAGCATACTCCTTTCTTCTGGGGGGGGGGGGGGGGGGGGGGATGGATCCAGGCCATGGTACGATGGCGAAGCCCCGATGGCAGATGGCAGATGGCACTCAGAAACTCTCGGACCCATGGTCCCCCCCCCCCCATGGCCCCTTTCTGGTGAGGGCTTAGTCGTTTTCACGCTGTTGTTTAGGCTGTCTAGTGGCACCTGAAAACTTTCAAACTTCAACATTTTCCAAAACCCTTCTATCGCTCCTGGGATGGGTTTGGGTGATCATTTGGGACCCATGGGGACCCATGTGGTGGCCGCTGGACCCATATGGCCTGAGCCATGGCCCCCCAAAAGTCCCAAAATTGCTGTTGTGTATGTTGTTTAGTGAGACCTGAAAAAATTTCAAAGTTCGACTTTTTCCGAAACCCTTCTGTCGCGCCTGGGGTGGGTTTGGACCATCATTTGGTGACAATACACGTACTTGAGCACCCATGGGGGCCCACATAGTGGCCGCTGGGTCCATGTACCCCGAGCCATGGCCCACCCCAAAAGCCTCAAAATTGCTGTTTGTAGGCGGTTCAGTCTTGGGGGGGGGGGGGGGGGGGCGGAATTGCGGTCCGCAATTTACCGCAATTTACCGCAATTTACCGCAATTTTTCAGTGATGCCTCTATTCAAAAATTACATTTTTCCCCTGAGGAAAATTCTTTCCCTGCCTTCGCTGTTACTAGGCACACTGTGCGTGTATGTGTTCTCATCTGTCCTTTATGTCATTTATGTGGCAGGACGCTTTTCTGTTTTTGTGTTCCCAAAATGTCATCCACTTGGTGTTGTGGACAATGATCCCGGCAATGGCAAAAGGCCAATGAAACATGGCAAAGGACAGGGTGGCCAAAAGGCACGCTATGCCACACAGATTTTGCCTGCAGCACATGTCCACAAGATATTTGATCATTGTATATGATTAGAATATCAAAAAAACTCGGTTTCGGAAATTTCCATTTTTGGGCGACTAAGGGTGAAAAACTGCACAAGCAGGTTGTGCCCTAGCCCCTCGCCCCCATCCAAACACCTAAATAGGATGTAAAACACATAAAGAGGGTCTAAAACATGCTTTACATAGGATATTTGATCATTGTGAAGGGTCAGAATATAAAAAAAAATTAGTTTTGGAAATTTCCATTTTTGAGCTGTAGATGGTGGAAAACTGCATTAGCAGGTTGTGCCCCAACCCCCTTGGGACCCCCCACCCTCCAAACAGCCAAATAGGGTGAAAAACACATGAAGAGCGTCTAAAGCATCCTTTACATAGGATATTTGATTGTTGTGAATGGTCAGAATATCAAAAAACATTTGAAAACTTTCCATTTTTGAACTGTAGGAGGTGGCAAACTGATTATGCAGTTTGCGCGCATACCAGGTGCCACTGAACCTGGGGGGGGGGGGATTGCGGTCCCCTAAGGCTGAAAAAATTGCGGTAAAATTGTGGGCGGTAAATTGCGGTAAAATTGCGGTAAAATTGCAGTACATTACTTTTTGGTCCCCAGACTCTATGCCAGCCATGAGCAGCACTGGAGCACAGGTGTTTTTGCAAAAAGGTTTTTTTGACCAATTATGCACCCAATTGGTAGGATACTGAGGCTTTCAGCACATAGCATGCACACTGCACCAAAGCACCTAGCACAAGCAGCTAATCTAACCTTCCTTCCACGTCACCATTATAATGGGCCATGAATGCATTTTGAAATTTTCATACAAAGTACGGTCGATGAAGCATACTCCATGTGTTTTTTTTTGTGTTTTTTGGTGTTTTTTCGGCACAGAGTGGTGCCAAAACCCCATTTTGTTGTGTTTTGAAGGGAGGGTGGTGGGGGGGGGGGGGTTCGGGCTTGGGTGAGTGGTTGCCATAGGCCGTGTTGTGTTTGTTTGCTTGACTTGTTTTTTCCTTGCAACACAAAAATTTCCTTTTTTTTTGCCGTACTGGGAATTTTATATTTGTAGTCTGATACTTCTCATGGGTCCCCGGGTCCCAAATTTGCTGCTGCTGGCCTCTGCTAGTGTCATAGGAAATTTAAAAGTCTTGGTCCCATGCTTGGCATACGTCCCAATGATCCAATTTACGCCCCTGGTTGCTTATGCCGAGGTACCGGGAATTTTAAATCTTTAGTTTGATGCTTGCCATACGTTCCAGTGTCCCAAATTTTGCTGCTGCCGGCCTGTGCTGGTGTACCAGGAATTTTCAATTTTTACCCTGATGCTTGCCATATGTTCCAATGATCCAATTATGCCCCTCGTTGCCTATGCTGCTGCTCCAGGAATTTTAAATTTTTAGTCTGATGCTTGCCATACGTCCCAATGTCCCAAATCCTGCCGCTGCTGGCCTCTGCTGGTCTGGTAAAGCATGTTTTAGGCCCTCTTCATGTGTTTTTCAGGCCTCTTATTGTGAACCTGCACGTGGTGAGGCTGCCTAGCTGATCCGCAATCTTCTTGTTCTTTTTTGCGACCCACCTGCGTCTTCCCCTTCTCTCGCCCTCGCGCCCTGCGCACGATGGGCGACCAAACGGGGGTGGCCACCCAGCTGGCCGCCCTCCTACAGCGCCCCGAGGTCCTCACGGCCCTTGGTGCGGCGCTGGCACCCTTTCTCGCGGGCACACCACCCGCAGCTAACAGCGGGGGGACGGCGGCGCGCAGCCGCTCTCGCTCCAAGGGGGGTAAGGGGGGCAACCGCCCTGCCCAGCCGCCCCCTGCCCCCCCCACGGAGGAGCAAGCCATTATCGCATCGCTCCAACGACAAATCGCGTCCCTCGAGGACATCATCAACACCCTCCGCCGTGAGCTGGCGGAATCACGAGGCGAACCGGCGCCCGCGGCCTCCGCGCGGGCCGGCGCAGCCGCGGCGGCCCAGGCCGCGCCCGCGGCCACGACGACTACAAGGCGGAAGGCCGCATCGACGAACGGCAAGACGGCGGCTACGCCGCCCACGACGTCCACCCGCTGGCAGCTTGCGGGCTCTAGCCACAGCCGGCGCTCCCAGGGCGCCCAGGAGGCACCGGGGGCAGCGCCCCCGAGCCCCCCACAGTCCCCATGCGTGTGGACGGGCACCGGCACGGGCCACCGTAGCCTGGAGCACCGCGACGGGTGCCTCTGCCGGTCAGGGCACCTGCCCCCCCACCCCTTCGCCTCCTCGCATCCCTGCTGGGCGCGGGAGGACATCAAGTACGCCCAGAGCCACATCGCGCGGTGTGGTGGCGTCAAGGAGGGGTCGGCCCCCCTGCCCCCCCAGCAGGCCGGCCCCGGTCGCCCGACCTACGCATCGGCGACGCGGTCCGCGGCACGGGGCTCCCGGCCGGGCGCCGTGCGGGTGGTGGCGGCCGCCGCTCGCGCCTCGGCGACGCTCCCCCCGGTGCAGCCCACGGCGGCAGCCCTATGGGCCCTGCTGCCCTCGACGACGGCGGTGCAGCCGCTCCGCCTCTTCCAGGGCGAGTCCCGGGACAAGATCCGGGAATGGGGCATCGCCCAGATCACGCCGGGGCGACACCCGGCGGAGTGGAAGCAGCCCTCCCAGGAGGGGGCCCTGCGGTGCGTGGCGCTAGTGGGCTGCACGGTCCACGAGGCCCACCTCGCGGCCGCGGCCGCCGTCGCGGCCCACGACGCCGTCCAGCGGGTCACCGCCCTGGTACACGTCCAGGGCGGCAGCAAGGCGGCGCCCACGGTGGCGGCCCTGCTGCAGACCCTCCGCCGGACGAGGGCCAGCCTCAGCGGTGCCGGGCACGGCCCTGCAGGGTGTGGTGCGCACGGAGCGCCAGCCCTGGGAGACGGCGGACCCGGCGGTGGTGGACCCGCGCCGCCGGGGCACATCCTGCAACTCGTCTAGGAGCGCCTCCCGGAGGATGACGACCGGGAGACGGCGGAGCTCCCGGACGTGGACCCGGCGCCGCTGGACCCCGTTCCAGCCACCGTCCGGGTCGTCTGCGTCCTGGACCCGGTGGTCCTAGCGGATGCCGACGTGCGTCGGCTCCACGTGGGAGCCTTTGGGAAGGACCACGCGTGGCGGCACCTCAGGCCGCTCATGGGGGCGGCCCTGCCCCACCCCCCACCCATGCAGGCCGCGATCCGGGGCTCGATGGTCGAGGTCTCCACCGACCTCCCCTCGTCCGTGGCCCCGCTGGTAATGCGCGCTAGCGGCAAGGCCCGGGGGGTGCACTTCCGGCCCTGGATCGTCACGGGCGCGGCCTGCCAGCACCCCGCGTACGTGCTGTGGTTCAAGCAACCACCGGAGCGCCGCGGGCCCTCCCCGGAGGTCTGGAAGACCCTCGCCGAGGACGGGGAGCTCCGCTCCATGTTCGCGGGGCTGGTGGACGGGGGCGCCCCCGGCAACGTGGGGGTCCGCGTCTGGGGGGCCAAGCCGGCGGACCCCAAGGTGGTGGCGCACATCGCCAACCTTCTGGGTGCCCCGGCCCCGGCGCAGACCACGTCCGTGCGTGTCCGGGGCTACCCCGCGCAACTGGGCCTGGCGGTGGACGAGTATGCGCAGCTCCGGCGCTACGCCCGAGAGGCATTTGGGCCGGAGGCGCCCATCCGCGTCCACTGCTGCACGCAGCTGGCGCACAGCACCCTTGACCGCCCGGTCTTCGACCTGGAGCTGGAGGGGGTGCCTGAGGACTGGCAGGGGGTACGGCTGGGGGCGCCCGACACCCGCCTCCCCGACCGGACCTGGGAGCGGACCACCCGCACCTCCCGCCAGGGACGCTACCAGTCAGTGGGGCCAGGGCCCGGATGACGCGCCCGAAAGGACCTGACGTGGTGCAGCAGCAGCCTGCGGACGCCCAGGACGCACCGGACCACACGGGAGACCTGGCCATGGCCAACGCGGAGCCGGCCGTAGTCGACGTCGATGAGGAGGACGAAGACATTCTTTAATGTTCTTAGTCCTCCTCTTCCTGACCCTCCTGCACGCGGTGGACTGCCCTGGGTGGCAGTTCAGGACAGTGGCGATGACCCGCGGGGGGTGGACAGCGCTACCCCGAGCCCCGGCCTCCTGCCGGACGCACCCGGTGCCAACGGCGGTGGCAACAGCGGCGGTACCAGCCCCGGCGGCCCCCCCCTAGGGAGGCACCAGGGACCGGACCCCCGAGCCGGCCGGAGGGTGTCTATACGCCCACGGCCCACGAGGGCGCCCCGGCCCAAGGCGATGGCCTTGGGTCCTCTTTGGGGGAGGGGTGCGGCCCGGGCAGTGGCGAGGGTCCCCACGCGGCAGTGGGGGGTTGGCGGTACAGCAGGGGGCACAGCCGCCGCGGCACTGCGGCTCCTCCTGGCGCCGGGCGTGACCAGGACGGTGGCCGGGGCACCCCCCCCCCCCCGCCCCCCGCCCGTCCCCCCCCCTCCCCCCGTCCCCCTCCGCGGGGGGGTGGCGGACGCCAATGGGCCCGACGGACAACGCGGGCTGCCTGCCCAGGGAGTCAGGGGGGCGGGGATCGCACACTGCCCCCCCCCCCCCCCCCGCTCACACCCCCTGCCCCCAGCGGCCAGGCCTGGCCCCCTGTCGACCTGCAGCTCGACTGTTTTTCTTATGGCACGTGGACCACGAGGACGTGGACGTGGGCGCGGCCGCGGGCGAGGACGCAGGCGCGCGGCCCGGGCCCCCCATGCCCCCCTCACGGCACACTAGCGGCGGCACCACGGCCTTGCCCTGGTCCGCTGGTGGTACCGCCAGGCCGCCCTGGTGTTCCCGCACCGCCCCCTGCGCTGGGGCTGGGCCCGCACGGCCTGCGCCCTGGCCCCCCTCGTCGGCTTTCCCCGGGGTCCTGCGGCTCCAGGACCTGCTGGCGGGGGCTTGGAACGGATGGTGGCACTGCGGGCACCGGCCAGAGGACGGGGCGGTGTGGATCACCGCCGTCGATCTCCCGAGTGGCCCCGAGTTCGGGACTAAGGGGGCCACAGTGGGCCAAGCCCTACAGTGGAGATACCCCCAGGTCCTCTACGCGCGCGCCCCCCGGCCGGATCCCCGCGGCAGCCGCCGCCCGTACATGTGGCGCCAGTACCTCGCCCCCATGTGGCGGGAGGAAACGGGTGAGCCGCTGCGGCGCCAGACTAGGCCCCGCCGCGTGGAGCGGTGGGATGACCCCCCCCCCCTGCTGGTTCCTCCGCCCGCGCCGCCGCCTCACCCTCCTCGAGGGGAAGACGGCCGCCGGCAGGGACCACACCGTGGGGGTGGACTGGTGGGGCCGGGTCTGGGACAATGACCCCGCCCGCCAGCCCCCCCCCTACCCCGGGCCCGAGGCGACGTGGAGGGACGTGGCCTACGCCGTCCACGACCTCCTCCCCGAGGTCAGCGACGTGTGGTGGGCCGTCCTGCCGGAGCCCGGGGAGGTCCACGCCACGGCGCTGTGGCCCGACGCCCTCCGTCGCGCTGGGCCGGGGGCGGCCCGGGACCGCATGTACGAGGTCTTCCGGGAGACCCTCCGCCTCGCGGGCGACTGGGAGCGCGGCGGCCTCGCGCGGGCGCTGGCGCCTGCCCTTCCGCGCGCCCGCGGCGGCACGCCGCTCCCCACGGCGCCGCCCTCTCCGCCGCCCGGCACGCCCGCCCTTGGATGGGGGCCGGGGCCGACAGCCTGATCCTGGCGCAGCGGGACTTTGGCCAACGGCTATCCTGCAGGCATGCCTGGCTGCCCCACTGACCTACCTCCCTGCACCCTGTGGCCGACGGTGGGCAGACCTCTGCGGGGGGTGGGGGCTGACCTCCCCCCCCCAACGGGCTCGGGCTCCCGGGCAGGGACACCCCCCCCCCCGGTGCTGGCCCTCCCCCCCCCTCCTGTTGTTAAGGTGCGGGGAGGTCGAGCCCCACCCGGGCCCCATGCGCGTCGCGCTGGCAAACGTCACCTCCCTGCGCCTGCATTGGCACACGGTCGCTGACTGGCGGGCGGACGTGGTGCTGATCACGGAGACCCGCCTAACGGCGGTGGCGCAGCGGGTGATGCGCGCCCGGGCCGGGGCGTCGGGCTGGCAAGCGTTCTGGGGGGCCTCCTTGGAATCCCGGGGGGGGGGCATCTGGGATGCTCCGGCAGGGGGGCTGGGGATCCTGGTGCGCCAGGGCATCCCGGCCAGACAAGTGTTCCCCCCCAAGGGGGCGCCCCGCACCGAGTCGGACGCCCTGGCTCAGACCCTCTGGCACTCCACCCGCTGGTGCCACGTCCTGATTGGGCTGGGCCGGGGGGCGGATACGCCCAGGCAGCATATGGCGTGTCGGCCCAGCCGACCCTCAACCGCGCCTTCTGGGACCATGCCACACAGTATGTGGCGCGGCACGGGACGGCCCCGCAGCTGGTGGGGGGGGACTTCAACTTTGACTTGAATTACCCTCTTCGGGCGCCGCCATCCGTCCTGGCGTCCCTCCTGACGCGCCGGCTGGCGGATGCGGACCTCGAGCTGGCGACCGCCCTTGGGAGGGACCCCCTGTGTGCGTACCACGGCCCGGAGGGAACGAGGCCCTCGCGCATTGACGGCCTGTTGGTCGACACGCGCCTGGCGGCGCTGCTCCATGCGGCGGAGCGGCTGCCGCAAGGGGCAATCTCGGGGCACACCCCTGTGTGTTTTGACATCCACCTGAAGGGGGCGTCGCAGCGGGTGGTCAAGTTCGTTCGCCCCAAGCCGCTGGTGCCGGCCCAGCGGGAGGAACACGAGCGGCTCCTACTTGTACAACGCCTGCTTGACCCGATGGAGGCGGGGTGGCGGACGGCTTTGGCTACCGGGGACGTGGACCGCGCCTGGGCCTTTTGGACCGCGACCGCGGAGGAAACGCTCCTCGCCCTGGCCTGCCCGGACATCACCCCGGACACCCTCCCGGCCGGGGCCACCCTCCCGCTAGCCCCGCCACACCTGCCCCGCGGCAGGGGCACAGACCAACTGCTACGGGAGGTGCGCCTCTGCCCCAAGCAGCGATGCGACACGGGGGGGCCCCTGACCTGCCCGGTGGCGCGCGTCCAGGCGGCCCAGGGTCCCCTCAGGGAGGTCCTGCGCTGGCTGGAGCGCCCGGCGCGGGGGCCGGGCGTCCTGCCGCGGGCAGTGCAGCAGGCGTGGACGGCCCTCCGACGCCGCCTGGGCAGGCTCCGCGCGCTCGGCCCGGAGTATGCGAACTTTGAGCCCGGGGGCGCGCCCGACAGGCCGGCCCCGCTGGCTTCCCTCCGCCGCCTCAGCGCGGCGCTGGCGGGCAAGGTCCGAGCGACGCTCCGGGCGGAGGACAAGGACCGCGTCCGGGAGTGGCGCGAGTGGCTCGAGGAGTCCTGGTCCTCGGATCAGCTGGCCGTGTATCGCTGGCTCAAGGACGAGTCCTATGCCCCCCCGGTCACCTTCCTCACCAGGCCGGATGGCACGGCCACGGCCAGCCTGGCGGAGATGGATGGCCTCCTGCAGGACGCCTGGCGCCCCATCAACCGCAAGTATGCGACGGACCCAGAGCGGGACCCGCTGGCCTTCCTGCGCCGATACGGGCACCCCGTGCGGCGGGTCCCCATGCTGGCCTCGCGGCTCGATGG
The DNA here is from genome assembly GCA_964036045.1 of Eutreptiella sp. 'Long Island Sound 2002'. Lineage (NCBI taxonomy): Eukaryota > Euglenozoa > Euglenophyceae > Eutreptiales > Eutreptiaceae > Eutreptiella > Eutreptiella sp. 'Long Island Sound 2002'. The sequence goes on along the minus strand of OZ038399.1, from coordinate 9,088,829 downwards.
CCCCCGCTTGCGGAAGGGGCTCTCCCGCATGAAGCCCTCGGCGTTGGGGCTGGACGGATGGAGTCTGGCAGACCTCCGTTCCCTCCCAGACAGGCTGCTGGGCTGGCTGGCGGACCTACTGCGTGCGGTGGAGCGGACGGGGAAATGGCCCGCCCGCCTGGCCGAGGGCTACACCGCCCTCATCCCCGAGGAGGGACCGCCGGGGCCCCTGAACACCCGCCCGCTCACCGTCCTGTCCATGGTCTACCGGCTGTGGGCGAGGGTGCGCCTGGTGGACGCCATTGCGTGGCAGGAGGCATGGGCCCACCCGGCGGCCTTTGGCTTCCGCCCGGCCAGGAGCGCCCTGGACGGGGCGGCGGTAACGCAGGTCCTCTTGGAGCTGTGTCGCCTCCGGGGATGGGCCGACGCGGGGATGAGCATCGATTACGTCAAGTGTTTCGATCTCATCCCCCAGGCGGTCGTGCTGGCCCTGGCGTTGGAGCTGGGCATGGACCCGGGCACGTGCCGTGGCCTGGGGGCCATGTACAAGCAGCCCTGCCGGGCCTTCAAGGTCGCGGGGGCCCTCGGCCTCTGGTGGCAGGCCACCAACGGCATCCTCCAGGGGTGTCCACTGTCCGTGATCCTGGTGAATGTGCTCACCACCCACGGGGGGGCGGCCGGGCCCGGTCCTTGTATGCGACCCCCCCCAGCCCCCCCCCCCCCCCCGGGTTTTGAGAGATAGTGGGCTGGGGACATGGCGCCAACGGCGCCCCTCTTTTTTCCGCCTGGCGCCAACGGCGCCCCCTTTTCTAGTGTGAGCGCCAGATTTCGCAAGACGAGGCGCTATACAAATGTCGTTTGTTGCCCAGACATGTTAACTGCAAACGTCAGCCCGCGGACAAGGGGCCCTTGGCGCGGGATGCTGCCACCCAGACATGTTAACTGCAAACGTCAGCCCGCGGACAAGGGGCCCCTGGCACGGGATGCTGCCACCCACAATGTGAAATGTGGGGTGTTCCACTTGTTTGTTTGACCCAGACATGTTAACTGCATGGCACAGCACTATGCTGATGTGCATGACACTGCACGGCACCCTGATTTGATGCACATTGCAGAGGCAGAGCAAGAGGCGGTGTTGAATTGGGTGCCTCATAAGGCAAACAAAAAAAAGAAGGGCAATTCTCCTGCAGAGGCTGATGACGCCTAGTCTGATGCAGCGGCCTCATCTGCACCTGGCGACGTCGCTTCATCGTCGTCAAGCTTGCCTCCCTTGCCTTTGCCCCAGTCAAAGCCTCCCGCCCGCCCGCTCCCAAGTGAGTCGGAGGCAACGACCTCTGGGGCTGAGCGATCTCGGCCTCTTAAGAGCGTTGGGAAGCGCAACAAGAAGAGGCGGGACGAAGCCCAACGTGAGCTTCATTCGAAGCGCGCCCGCCGAGACTCCTCCTCCTCCTCCTCAGAGGGGGAACTTTTCAAGGACCTCTAAGCGGAAGTCCATCCATTTCTTCTTTTAACCCCCAACTCTAACCAAGCCTCAGGAATTTTTCTCACAAACTAACCGGGGGGTGGGGGGCGAACAAGGGCGGAGGGGGAAGGGGGGAGGGGGGAGGGGGGCAACACGGCGACCCTTAAGACTTTCTTCTCGGCAATGACGAGAAAGCGCTATCATCGCATACATACCTCCGTACCCCCAACCCCCCAGACACACACCCCCCAAGAGGTATGCATGTGGTAATAGTGGGTCGCGCGCAAGCCCCCCCACCTTGGGAACCCCCCCCACGGCCAAAATCCCCCCCCTACACCCCCCAGCTGACCCCCCCCCCAGAACTACCCCCTGCCCCCCCCCCCCCCCCCCCCCGAGTTTTGACAGATAGCTGGGGGGTGGGTCGCATAAGGACCGGTTGTAGTCGCCCCCCCGTGTCACCACCATCTGGAAGTGGGAGGTGGACTCCCTACGCCATCAGGTGTGCGCGCAAACGGCCGCCCTTCCCCCGACTCTGGACGAGGACGCAGTGGACGACCTGGATCCGGGGGCCCTGCCCCCCCTCAAGGACGCCGGCCCCGGCTACGCCGCGCTGGGGTCGTCGGGCTACGCGGACGACACCCAAGCGGTGGCCCTGGGCGCGGCCGCACTCCAGGACACGGTCCCCGCGACGGAGGAGTGGCTGCGTGTCACTGGGCAGGACGTCCGCGTGGACAAGTCCTGCTCCTGGGTCCAGGGGGAGCGAGGCGCCCCGGCCGTACTGCTCCGGGGGGTCCCCATCCTGCTGGCGACGACCTTCCGCCAGCTCGGCGTCGACATCGCCATTGGGGGCTCCAAGATCACGGGACCGGTGTTGTCCCGGCGCCTGGAGGCGGGCCGGAGCGCCCTGCGCCGCCTACCCCATCTCCCGACGTATGACCGGCGGGAGCGGGCCATCAGCACCCTGGTCATCCCGCTGGCCCTCCATGGGGTGGCGGTGGCGTCGGTGACGGAGCCCGACCTGCGGGGGCTCGAAACCGCGGTGGTACGGGCCCTGTGGGGGCCGGCGCGCGTGTCCCGGGCCAAGGAGGTCATCTTCACCGTGCTGTCCAAGGGGCACCGCGTGTCCCCGATTATGCACACGCGGTATGAGCGCCTCCTCTGGCTGGCCCGCCGGCCGGGGGTCACGCAGGTCTTTGCCCAGGCTATCTGGGAATCGGGTGGCCGCCCACCTGGGACGGGCCCGGTGGGGCGCGCGCTCCGCACGGCGGCCTCCCTGGGCTGGGCCCCGCGCGAGGGCTGGTGGTGCTGGGACGTCCCGGGGCAGGATTACCCCCTGCATTTCGTGCAGGAGCCGCTCCGCCAGCTCCAGCACCGGGTCCGGGACAGCCTTCGCTGCCACTCCGCGCGCCAGCTCGAGGCGCGACGCCCCGCCACCTTCGGGGGACTGGGCGACGGGGCGGACGGCCCGGCCTGTCGCGCGGCGCTGCGGGCGGCCTCCACGGAGTTGGAGAAGTCGCTGCTGCGCGGGCTCTTGGAAGGAGCCATGTGGACAGCGGCCCGGGTGTCGGGTCACGGCATGCGCGCCAACGCCGCGTGCCCGCACTGCGGCGCGGCGCACGAGGACGAGGCCCACATTTCGTGGGACTGCCCGGAATGGGACGGCGCCAGGGAGACGTGGCTCCCCTGGCTGCACGACGCGGCGCGGGCAGTCCCCGGCCTGGGCCCGCCGGACCGTTGGCCCTCCTGCCTGCGCAAGGCGGGGCTTTTCCCCCTCCGGCTGGCACAGGGGGTGGATCGGGACCTCCTCGATGAGTTTCTGTACCGCCTGTACTGCATGTATCTGGCGGTCCTCGCGGCCCGGATGGCGGCCGGCGCGGGGGATCAGCCGGGCCACGGCGACTCCCTCTTCCCGGAGCAGCCGCGTCCGCGGCCCCGCAATCCCTTTCCCTGGGACGCCTTCGTTGGCCCCATACCGGGGGATGCCGTCCGCCACCAGCCGCGGCTGCAACCGGGGGTGCCACCAGACTGGAGGTGGCCCCAGGATTTCATCCTCGACCTGGTCAGGTGGGCCTAGGGTGCTGGCACACGCCCTCCCCTGGCCCCGGGGCAGGACGCCTCCCGGCCCACAAAGCGCCGGACGCCTAACCGGGCTAATCGGGGGGCCCCCGGGGGGATGTCGCACCGGGAGTCGGGTGAGGGGGCCGCGGACCCCCTGTCACCCCAGCCACCAGGGGGGGGAACCAATCCGATACCGACCCCCCCGGCGCTCCCCCCCCGCGGGGAGGACGAGGGAGCGCCGCCGAGTGGGGGGGGGGCTGAGGGGCCCCCCTTGTCCCGGCCAGTGGGGGGGGGCGCAGCACCGGGACCGTCCCCCACCTCCCCCCCAGCCGGAGCGGGGGCCTCGGCCGAGCCCGAGCTGCGACAGGACGCCCCCCCCCAGCAGCCCCCCCTCCCCTCCCTAGCAGAGCGACCCCCGGCGTCGCTACCCGACGTGTTCGGCCGCATCTCTGCGGCCCTGAGCAGCCGCGCGCCGCCGCGGCGGAGGCCCCCCCCGCGGGCGCCACGACGACCCCCCCCCAAAGCCGCCAGGACGGTGGTGGACATGATGCGCGCGCGCCCGCCCTCCCCACGGGCCATGGGCGGCGCAGCGGCAGGGGACCCCCTCTCCCCCTCCACTAACCCAGTGGCGGGCGCGCCTCCAGCGGCGTCGCCACCCCAGTCTACACTGCCGCCGCGGCGGCAGCACAGCAGGGCCAGCACGGAAGAGACTTAGTCCCCTCCGGCTCGTCCCTCCTGGCCGCCGTGCAGGCACAGGCGGGGGGCCTGTAGGGGAGGACACGGGCGCCTGAACTCGACTCGGCCCACCTCCCCGCCCCTCTGCCTCTGTACATAGACCAGTGGACGTTAATCGACGAATGCCCTCTTCATGTGTTTTTCACCCTATTTGGGTGTTGGAGGGGGGATGAGGTGGCTTCCAAGGGGCTGGGGCACAACCTGCTTATGCAGTTTTCCACCCTTGGCAGCACCAAAATGCAAAATTTCAAAACCGATTTTTTTTTGATATTCTGACCATTCACAATGATCAAATATCCTATGTAAAGCACGTTTTCTTTATGTGTTTTATACCCTATTTGGGTGTTGGGGGGCTGCCGGGAGGGGTCGGGGGTTTTTGAATGACTTCGTGACGAACTGACTGATTGACTGATTGTGCTCCCTCCCTCTTCTAGGTGCACAAGCAGTGCACAAGCACATGCGGGCCTGCCCATCTGAGATGCAGTATTGAAGTTCCACGTCGATGTGTGGCGGCGGCGGGAAGGGTCCAGGGACAGCCATGCCGATTCCAACGGCATATTTGTAAACTTTTGTTTCTGGTTTTGCCTTCATATCGAAGGTGTGGCTGGTCCGGGGCAGCTTACTCTGTAGTGTTGTCAGGAGAAGACAGCGTCCCCTCTCTTTGTGAGGGGTAGGCCCAAAGATACTATACGGGGGCGCACCGTGCGCTGTGCCCGCGCTGTGCGAACAGTGGGCTGTTTTCCACCACCCTTAGCTACGGGTCCCAGGGACCTCAATTCTGCACCCCCGATGCTGTTTTGCATTGATCATGCATCCTTCCGTAGGGGGATGGTTTTCAGGGGTGGTCCAAGTTATTGGGGACCAAAGGGCAGTGGTGTACTGCACAAATATCAAGGTTTTGCGGAATACCAATTTTTGCGTTGGGCATTTCGAATTGCATTTACGCAAACATTATGCGAGAGCACCAAAAATAGGGGGAAACAGGAAAAATTTATTTCATTGTTGCGAATTTTTTGTGGGTAATTCAGTATTGCGGAGCTATTTTTTCTTGACTGGGTCTAATTCTGTTGCCTATCGGCAAGGCAGTGTTCCCGGGATAAACAACGTAATAATTGGCGCGGTGCGAAAACACCCCCTATGAGTCTGGCCTCAGGCCGATTTGTAACATATCCCGGCTGAGAACTCACCTTCGCAGTTGTTGGACTATGTTCACTGCAAAACGATTCCAATGGCATGTCTGTACCTGGAAGGACCCGGTGAGGGGTGCCCCCCCCCCCCCCCCTGGTTTGTGCGCATTGCTGTGGTGTCGTGTCTGCGAACGCAGGGCCCAGCCCGGTCCATCTGCGGCTGCGGGACTGTCGGAACCTCCAGCGACTGCGACCACCAGGCCGCACGAGATCGGGGACGCCGACACCGCGGAGGCGCCGCGCAGTTGCAACGGCGAACGGACGCTAACGGTACGCTTGGCCCGGACTCCAGCACCACAAGGGGATTGCAAAGGGCGCCACCAACGGGGTCGCTTATTCCTCCCATCTGAATGCGGGTCTGTGGTAGAACTTAGTGAATTTTTTTCCAAAAATACTTTTTGACTAAGTTTTTGAAATTAGCTACAAAAATGTTTTGTTACTATGTTTTACCTCTGCGGGTGGGCTTCAAAGCTTAGCAGAAGGAAAAAATTTTCTGCTCACAAAAACTCAGTGAAAATTTTTTTTGGTTCTCCTGCTGCAATGACAGTGGAGGTCAAACCAGCAACAGTGCCCTCAGAAGCGTTTTTTTGGGGGGGGTCCGCGACAGGGGCTCAGATGACCGGCCCCTTGACTCCTCTCTGTAATCTGAACGGTCTTTGGTGCTTCTAATTTATCCGCTGGCTTTTGGGGGTCTGGGGCAGCTGTAGGGAGACCTTCTGAGGCGGAAAACCACTTTGTGATGGCCCAGCAAATGGTCGCAGGAGGCCCACCCGCCTCCCCAATCGGACCCCCGCCTCCCCCCCGACACCTGCCCTCCCCAAGAGAATGGCTCCTACCTCCCGGGGGACAGCCCCGGCGGTTACTCGTGGAGCCTATCCAGAGTTTTGGTCAACAATCAGCATCTCCTGGGGGGGGGGGTCTGACACCCCCCCCCCCTCCGGACCTCCCCCCCTTTTAAGTGATTGGGCGAATTTTTCTCCAGGCCTTCGGCCAATCAAAACTGTTTTCAGGTGCCGTCGGCGCAAGTCAGTTTAGGCCAAACAATTTGTTCGGCGCCTCTAACAACTCAGGGTCTCCTGAGGAGGGGGAGGGTCCCCCCCACAGCCCCCCCCCCCCCCCTTTTAAAGAAGACTCTGAGCCGACCCCCAAGAACAGCCGCTGAGAGTACACAGCGCACTGCACCGCGCAGCCGTTTCCCCGATGCTTTGGCTACGGCAGTGGCGGCCCCCGGATGCCTCACGAGTCCGAAGAGGCAACCAGCGCGGCCACACAACACCGGTTTGAAGGTTGGTAGCACAGGGGGGGGGGGAGGCGGCTGGGCCCGGTCCTTGTATGCGACCCCCCCCCCCCTGCCCCCCCGGAGATTTGAAAGCTAGCGGCCTTCCTGGCAAAGACGAGAAATTATTATCGCATACATCCCTGTATACCCCCATGCCCCCAGACACACACACCCCCTTGAGGTATGCAAGTGGTAGTAGTGGGCGCACCCCCCCCCCCCCCTTGGGCCCCCTCGTCTACGCGGGCTGTAGCGCCGCAGCCAGTGCAGCCAGCACTGGTGGCACCCAGGGCAGGGAAGCACACTCTGTGCCCTGGTGCCCCTCCATCTGCCCAGGGTACGCCCTCGGCCGTGGGAGCCGGACCCAGCCCGCGAGGCAGCACCACCTGTGCCTAAGGCAGTCAAGGAGTGCGGGTCTGACCCCAGTCGTGCCACGTACCACCGCCTTCCCGTGCCAATAGGCAGTCGTGGAGTGGTTGGGTAGCATGTCCTTGTGACGTGGAGGTTGCGAGCCCAGGCCCACATCTCCCCCGGCGGGCTCAGCGTCAGGCTCTCCAGCCTCCCTGCCGGGGCCTGGAGCACCAGGCACACACTTCCCCGCGCCAACGCCGAACAACAATGGAGCAAGCAGGTGTGCCACAGCCCTCCCCCCCCCCCCCTCAGACACACAAGGGCACATACACACAGGCACGGCGGCATCTCCCGCCCGCGAGCGCCACCGCGGGGTCTGGGGGCGGTCAACAGTCCGGTAGGCCTTGTGACCGGACACCCGGGTACGGCCGCCCAGTCGGGTCCCGCAGGGAAGGCGGCGCGGACCGTGGGTAGGCGACCAGGCGAGGCCTTGACCCAACCCAACCCAACCCAACCCCCCCCCTTGGGATCCCGGCCGAGCTGCCAATACCCCCTGGCAAGTTTTGACAGATAGCTGGGGGGGGGTCGCATCAGGACCGATTGTAGTTGCCCCCCCCGGTGGTTGGTAGTCGCTTTCTGCATCCCACAGTTGGGGAGAAGGGCACAGCAGGCCCCCCAGCGTGCTGTAGAATGGATTGCGAGCAGGACCCCCCCCCCCCCACCCCCGGCCCCGGCATTGCCGCGGTGCATACTTCAGGGGAGATCACGCTGACCTATGGCATGGACCGGGAGGCACCTCCGAAGGGGGAAAGCCTTGGAGCCCAGATTGCAGTTGAAAAGAATAAGCCACAGGAAGCGGGCAATCGTGAGCAGTGGGGCGGGTATTCCGCCCACTGTGTCTCTTTGGGGCGGAGCGGGGGGGGGGGGGGGGGGGCTCAACGCGGCGCTGTAGGGGAAACTGCACCCCCCCTGTCCCAGCGCAAAGACTGCGGCTGCTGCGTGGCTGGGCACGACACGGCCACAAAGCTGCGCAGGGGGAGGGACTCTATCCAGACCCATACCCGTACCAAGAGACTTGCTGTCGGAGGTGGTGGGTGGGTGCAGGAGAGGCGCACTCAGCGCGCGTACCTCACACAAAGATCGTCAGTGGCGCACGCATCCGCACGGACCGTGTTAAGGGACGGGGGGGCTGTGCAGTCAAGTACGGAGGGGGGGGATTAGGAAGAGGCGAAATTTGGCACAACAAAAGTGCCCCGAATTTTGTCGTGGTATTTGACTTTTGGTGCCAAACTTTCTCCGCACCAAATTTTCCCATTCCAAATTTGCACCCCTGCCCCCCCGCCGGGTCAACAGCCCGACTCCGGGACAGCCGCCCCCCGGAGTAGTCAAACAGGACAAGTCATCCGGGAGCTCCGTTGACACAACCAAAACACGTTCGGGCCCACAGAGGGTCAGAATGAGCGGTGGCGAGAGGCCAATAGGCGCCGCCAGAGGCAAACAATCAGATACCGAGGCCTTGTGCCACCCCCCCCCCCCCCCGCAGTAGTTGATGGGCACCAGCCCGACCGGTTGGCCCTGCGTAGTCCAACAGCGGCATGGCGGTTCCTGCCGTCAGGTCTGGAGCACGTCAGCCCCCTGCAGGCGGTTACTCGCCAACTGCCGTTGACTGACCGCCAACCGCCGTCGATTGGCAGCGGATCTCAATAGTAAAACTGGAGCACGTGCAATTACAGTTGGAGCCACACTATGAGTGACTGTGACTGTCATACCCAGAGTCACTGCTGGTATCAGACACTCTATCCAAAGACGCGGATGAGCGGCAAGAATCAGACCCAAAATCACTTGCAGGATCACTCAACGCACTGCAGCAGCAAAGCAGCAGACAAAAGATTGAAACAGACGTTCTAGTTTGCAACACAATGCCATTGTCACTGTACACTGTAACTAACCCCCCCCCCCCCGCTGCTCCGTGCTCCCTACGCGCCGCCGCTCGTGACGGCCTGCCCATCCGCACCGCCTTCGTTCCCGCAGGAGACCCCGTGCAAGAGGGTCACAATCCACGTCCCCCCCCCAGAGACCCCCCGGCCTGGGGACCGGTCTGGGCTGCACGACCCTTCGAAGGCGGATGGCCCCGCACGCCCGCCGGCGACGGAGGGCGGCGACAGGTGCGGGGGTGTTGTGGGCCGCCTGTGCGTTTCGTGTTCGTGTGGGCGTGTGGGTTTGTGCCGCGCCGGTTGTGCCCGGAGCCCCGTGCGGCGTCCGGCGGAACTTTGGGCTGCACATGCGGCGACCCCCGGCAAAGTTTGAGACCACATCCCGCAGCCTCCGGCGTAAGACTCGCCCCGACGGGGGCCAAGACGGTGTTGGGGGAGGCAGCCGGGTCAACCGCCCGCCTGCTGCCGTTGAAGAACACGTGGTCTTTTGCTCTCTGGAGCCCAGGAGAGCGCCACGGGAGGGCGGAAAAAGGTTTGCCCGCGGGGGGGGTGGCCGTTCGAGGAGGGGCTCGGGGGATGGGAAAGGGGCTCGGGTGACAGGCCAGTGCAAAGGGGGTGGTCTAAAGACTTCAACGATGACTCACCACCTGCGCCGCAAAGCGGCCCGGAAGCATCTTTTTGTCAAAAGGGTGCCCCCCCCCCCCCACGACCCGGAAGTAGGACACCGAAGATTGGGCGTCCTGCAGGAGGGGGGCGGGGGAAGATGGCGGGACAAAGTGGGTGTCCGGAACAATTCTGTCCAACCAGGCCACAGGCCCCGGCTCAGTGCGAATTGTCCCTCTTCGGAGGGGGAGGGGGTCCCTCTGTCTCATGCCTTGTGACAGGGACGTATCTGCGGTCTTCTAGGCCATTGACGAGCCAAGGCTGCCTGCACAAACGTGCCGATCGTCCCTTGTGCGCACGTGCAATAGCACAGGCTTCCTCCGGGGGTGGGGGTGGGGGGCTCAGAGGCCGAAAATACAAGTTTGTGCACCTGAAATCGACCTCCAATTTTGGGCCCCTTTGATAAATTACATGTATTTCCCAAGGAAAACTTTTCGATTGTGGCCGGGGGTTGGGGGGAGGGGGGGGATGGGTCCTGGCTGCCAGTCTGTCCCCCCCCCCCCCCCGGCCCCCCTGCCGTGGCCCGGTCCCAACGATTTCCCGCACAATGGTCCCAATTTTTCGAAGAATTGTCGTACAGTTTTCCTTTTTTTGGTGAACAGGCGCCGTTGCTGCACCGGTGCTGACGTGGACCGTTTGCTGCGGTCGGTGGCAGAGGCTTCATCCTGTCGTCCTTGTGGTTGCCTCCCGTGGCAGAGTGCGCAGGGGAGGGGGGGAAAAAGGCCTGCGGCGGGAGTTGGGGGCGGTGCCGTTTGGGCCCTCAGAAGGAGGGAGTGCCGAGGGGGGGGAGGTCTGGGAGAGGGACTCAAACGTCAGAGCCCGTACATAGAGACAGTCCGTTGACTTGAAGATGGCTCGGAAATCGGGCTGCAAAGTGGCTCGGACGGCAAATTTTCCAGAAATTGATTCCCCCACGATACACATCTCAAAATGATCAGCGGCGGGCGTTTTGAGGTCATGTCTGGGGGTTACCCCCAGACCCCCGTTCGAAGCTCCTTCCAGACCGTTTCAGGCTGCCTGACGTTGGAGCCCGGGCCCCCCCCCGGCGAACCTCCGTTGGCACAATGCCAAGGGAAACGAAGGGTGAGTAGGGCGGTGCGGACAGGCCAGAGGCAGAGGGAGAGGGAGGGCACGAGGGGGTGAGAGGCCGATGGGCGCCGCCGCCTGCGGAGGGAAAGGGTTCAAGGGAAGGGCAGCGGTAAGTGGCGATAGGCCAAAAGGCGCCGCCCGCTGCAGCAGCAACACGACCTGGCGTCATCCCCCCCCCCCCCCTCGCGCTCAAGTCAGTGCTGGAGTCGGCAAACCCAGCATGGACTTGGGGTGTGCATCTGGATGCACCTGATCAACGGCACGGGCAACAGCCCGTCTCCGGGACAACCGACCCTGGAGTAGTTAAACAGGACAAGTCATCCGGGGGCTCCGTTGACACAACCAAAACACGTTCGGGCCACAGGGGGGTCAGAATGAGCAGTGGCGAGAGGCCAATAGGCGCCGCCAAAGGCAAACAATCAGATACCGAGGCCTTGTGCCAACCCCCCCCCCCCCCCCCTCCAAGTCCAAGGCGACATGCCAACCCCCCCCCCATCCCCCCCCCCCCCACCTCGCATACCGGGCACTGATCAGGCCGTCAGGGGAGGACGCCATGGGCAGAAGGTGCATTCTGGATTCCCCCCCAGGCAGGGGGATGCCCGCGGCAGTGCGGATGCCCGCAGTAGTGCGGATGCCTGCTTGTCATAGCAGAAGGTTCAAGGGTGAGAGGCCAATAAACGCCGCCACAGGCCAACAGAGCCAACCACCAAGGCCTTGTGCCCCCCGTCCCATCCCCGCAAACCTGTGTTCCCCCACCCCAGCGTCCCCTGGTGCACCCAGCACAGGAGACCCAACCCCTGGCATGGCGTTGGCAGGGTCTGGCCTGGCCTTTCAACCGGCAGATTCCCCCGCACCACAATTGCTGCCACGCTTGCCCCGGTTGTGTGTGGGGATTGGGATGCCAATGCCACCGTCCGGCACTGCTCGTTCATCAGGGGCCCGGTGCAGCGCGAGCATCCGTTGATGGCGAAGCTGCTGGCCATTGCGGCGGGTGTCAAGGGCCCAGCCCCCAACGTAACGCCAGCAGCCAGCAGCCAGCAGCCAGCAGCCAGCGGCTGTGCGAGTTTGGCGGTATGTTGGGGTTCTGGCACTGGCAAACTTCAGGGTTCACCCCCGGTTGGGAGGGCAGGAAACCCAAGCCAAGGGACTGCGGTGTAAGTCATCAGAGCTGTTACTGAGTGGTGCGCAGGGACTGTTCTGTGGCCCGGTACCCTTTCACGGACCGCCGATATCTGTTCACTCCGGCCTCTGTGTGCCGTTGGCACTACCAGTCACGATTCAACATTCTTTCCTACCTCGAGTCTGAGATCGGATCTCATATTTGATATGATCGAATACGTACCCCTCGCGCCACCACACACACACACACACACACACACACACACACACACACACACACACACACACACACCACACACACACACACCACACACACACACACACACCACACACACACACACACACACACACACACACACACCACACACACACACACACACACACACACACACACACACACACACACACACACACACACACACACACACACACACACACCACACACACACACACACACCACACACACACACACACACACACACACACACACACACACACACACACACACACACACACACACACACACACACACACACACACACACACACACACACACACACACACACACACACACACACACACACACACACACACACACACAACACACACACACACACACACACACACACACACACACACACACACACACACACACACACACACACACACACACACACACACACACCACACACACACACACACACACACACACACACACACACACACACACACACACACACACACACACACACACACACACACACACACACACACCACACACACACACACACACACACACACACACACACACACACACACACACACACACACACACACACACACACACACACACACACACACACACACACACACACACACACACACACACACACACACACACACACACACACACACACACACACACACACACACACACACACACACACACACACACACACACACACACACCACACACACACACACACACACACACACACACCACACACACACACACACACACACACACACACACACACACACACACACACACACACACACACACACACACACACACACACACACACACACACACACACACACACACACACACACACACACACCACACACACACACACACACACACACACACACACACACACACACACACACACACACACACACACACACACACACACACACACACACACACACACACACACACACACACACACACACACACACACACACACACACACACACACACACACACACACACCACACACACACACCACACACACACACACACACACACACACACACACACACACACACACACACACACACACACACACACACACACACACACACACACACACACACACACACACACACACACACACACACACACACACACACACACACACACACACACACACACACACACACACACACACACACACACACACACACACCACACACACACACACACACACACACACACACACACACACACACACACACACACACACACACACACACACACACACACACACACACACACACACACACACACCACACACACACACACACACACACACACACACACACACACACACACACACACACACACACACACACACACACACACACACACACACACACACACACACACACACACACACACACACACACACACACACACACACACACACACACACACACACACACACACACACACACACACCACACACACACACACACACACACACACACACACACACACACACACACCACACACACACACACACACACACACACACACACACAACACACACACACACACACACACACACACACACACACACACACACACACACACACCACACACACACACACACACACACACACACACACACACACACACACACACACACACACACACACACACACACACACACCACACACACACACACACACACACACACCACACACACACACACACACACACACACACACACACACACACACACACACACACACACACACACACACACACACACACACACACACACACACACACACACACACACACACACACACACACACACACACACACACACACACACACACACACACACACACACACACACACACACACACACACACACACACACACACACACACACACACACACACACACACACAACACACACACACACACACACACACACACACACACACACACACACACACACACACACACACACA
>OZ038399.1:9067208-9069708 GCA_964036045.1 Eutreptiella sp. 'Long Island Sound 2002' | reverse complement strand
CCCACACCCACCCACACCCACCCACACCCACCCACACCCACCACACCCACCCACACCCCACCCACACCCACCCACACCCACCCACACCCACCCACACCCACCCACACCCACCCACACCCACCCACACCCACCCACACCCACCCACACCCACCCACACCCACCCACACCCACCCACACCCACCCACACCACCCACACCCACCCACACCCACCCACACCCACCCACACCCACCCACACCCACCCACACCCACCCACACCCACCCACACCCACCCACACCCACCCACACCCACCCACACCCACCCACACCCACCCACACCCACCCACACCCACCCACACCCACCCACACCCACCCACACCCACCCACACCCACCCACACCCACCCACACCCACCCACACCCACCCACACCCACCCACACCCACCCACACCCACCCACACCCACCCACACCCACCCACACCCACCCACACCCACCCACACCCACCCACACCCACCCACACCCACCCACACCCACCCACACCCACCCACACCCACCCACACCCACCCACACCCACCCACACCCACCCACACCCACCCACACCCACCCACACCCACCCACACCCACCCACACCCACCCACACCCACCCACACCCACCCACACCCACCCACACCCACCCACACCCACCCACACCACCCACACCCACCCACACCCACCCACACCCACCCACACCCACCCACACCCACCCACACCCACCCACACCCACCCACACCCACCCACACCCACCCACACCCACCCACCACCCACACACCACACCCACACCCACACCACACCCACCCACACCCACCCACACCCACACCCACACCCACACCACACCCACACCACACCCACACCCACCACACCCACACCCACACCCACACCCACACCCACACCCACACCCACACCCACACCCACACCCACACCCACACCCACACCCACACCACACCCACACCCACACCCACACCCACACCCACACCCACACCCACACCCCACCCACACCCACTCCCACACCCACACCCACACCCACACCCACACCCACACCCACACCCACACCCACACCCACACCCACACCACACACCCACACCCACACCCACACCCACACCCACACCCACACCCACACCCCCACCCACACCCACACCCACACCCACACCCACACCCACACCCACACCCACACCACACCCACACCCACACCCACACCCACACCCACACCCACACCCACACCCACACCCACACCCACACCCACACCCACACCCACACCCACACCCACACCCACACCCACACCCACACCCACACCCACACCCACACCCCACACCACACCCACACCCACACCCACACCCACACCCACACCCACACCCACACCCACACCCACACCCACACCCACACCCACACCCACACCCACACCCACACCCACACCCACACCCACACCCACACCCACACCCACACCCACACCCACACCCACACCCACACCCACACCCACACCCACACCCACACCCACACCCACACCCACACCCACACCCACACCCACACCCACACCCACACCCACACCCACACCCACACCCACACCCACACCCACACCCACACCCACACCCACACCCACACCCACACCCACACCCACACCCACACCCACACCCACACCCACACCCACACCCACACCCACACCCACACCCACACCCACACCCACACCCACACCCACACCCACACCCACACCCACACCCACACCCACACCACACCCACACCCACACCCACACCCACACCCACACCCACACCCACACCCACACCCACACCCACACCCACACCCACACCCACACCCACACCCACACCCACACCCACACCCACACCCACACCCACACCCACACCCACACCACACCCACACCCACACCCACACCCACACCCACACCCACACCCACACCCACACCCACACCCACACCCACACCCACACCCACACCCACACCCACACCCACACCCACACCCACACCCACACCCACACCCACACCCACACCCACACCCACACCCACACCCACACCCACACCCACACCCACACCCACACCCACACCCACACCCACACCCACACCCACACCCACACCCACACCCACACCCACACCCACACCCACACCCACACCCACACCCACACCCACACCCACACCCACACCCACACCCACACCCACACCCACACCCACACCCACACCCACACCCACACCCACACCCACACCCACACCCACACCCACACCCACACCCACACCCACACCCACACCCACACCCACACCCACACCCACACCCACACCCACACCCACACCCACACCCACACCCACACCCACACCCACACCCACACCCACACCCACACCCACACCCACACCCACACCCACACCCACACCCACACCCACACCCACACCCACACCCACACCCACACCCACACCCACACCCACACCCACACCCACACCCACACCCACACCCACACCCACACCCACACCCACACCCACACCCACACCCA
>OZ038399.1:9058678-9062008 GCA_964036045.1 Eutreptiella sp. 'Long Island Sound 2002' | reverse complement strand
CCCACACCCACCCACACCCACCCACACCCACCCACACCCACCCACACCCACCCACACCCACCCACACCCACCCACACCCACCCACACCCACCCACACCCACCCACACCCACCCACACCCACCCACACCCACCCACACCCACCCACACCCACCCACACCCACCCACACCCACCCACACCCACCCACACCCACCCACACCCACCCACACCCACCCACACCCACCCACACCCACCCACACCCACCCACACCCACCCACACCCACCCACACCCACCCACACCCACCCACACCCACCCACACCCACCCACACCCACCCACACCCACCCACACCCACCCACACCCACCCACACCCACCCACCACCCACCCACACCCACCCACACCCACCCACACCCACCCACACCCACCCACACCCACCCACACCCACCCACACCCACCCACACCCACCCACACCCACCCACACCCACCCACACCCACCCACACCCACCCACACCCACCCACACCCACCCACACCCACCCACACCCACCCACACCCACCCACACCCACCCACACCCACCCACACCCACCCACACCCACCCACACCCACCCACACCCACCCACACCCACCCACACCCACCCACACCCACCCACACCCACCCACACCCACCCACACCCACCCACACCCACCCACACCCACCCACACCCACCCACACCCACCCACACCCACACCCACACCCACACCCACACCCACACCCACACCCACACCCACACCCACACCCACACCCACACCCACACCCACACCCCACCCACACCCACACCCACACCCACACCCACACCCACACCCACACCCACACCCCACACCCACACCCACACCCACACCCACACCCACACCCACACCCACACCCACACCCACACCCACACCCCACACCCACACCCACACCCACACCCACACCCACACCCACACCCACACCCACACCACACCCACACCCACACCCACACCCACACCCACACCCACACCCACACCCACACCCACACCCACACCCACACCCACACCCACACCCACACCCACACCCACACCCACACCCACACCCACACCACACCCCACACCCACACCCACACCCACACCCACACCCACACCCCCACACCCACACCCACACCCACACCCACACCCACACCCACACCCACACCCACACCCACACCCACACCCACACCCACACCCACACCCACACCCACACCCACACCCACACCCACACCCACACCCACACCCACACCCACCACACCCACACCCACACCCACACCCACACCCACACCCACACCCACACCCACACCCACACCCACACCCACACCCACACCCACACCCACACCCACACCCACACCCACACCCACACCCACACCCACACCCACACCCACACCCACACCCACACCACACCCACACCCACACCCACACCCACACCCACACCACACCCACACCCACACCCACACCCACACCCACACCCACACCCACACCCACACCCACACCCACACCCACACCCACACCCACACCCACACCCACACCCACACCCACACCCACACCCACACCCACACCCACACCCACACCCACACCCACACCCACACCCACACCCACACCCACACCCACACCCACACCCACACCCACACCCACACCCACACCCACACCCACACCCACACCCACACCCACACCCCACACCCACACCCACACCCACACCCACACCCACACCCACACCCACACCCACACCACACCCACACCCACACCCACACCCACACCCACACCCACACCCACACCCCACACCCACACCCACACCCACACCCACACCCACACCCACACCCACACCCACACCCACACCCACACCCACACCCACACCCACACCCACACCCACACCCACACCCACACCCACACCCACACCCACACCCACACCCACACCCACACCCACACCCACACCCACACCCACACCCACACCCACACCCACACACACCCACACCCACACCCACACCCACACCCACACCCACACCCACACCCACACCCACACCCACACCCACACCCACACCCACACCCACACCCACACCCACACCCACACCCACACCCACACCCACACCCACACCCACACCCACACCCACACCCACACCCACACCCACACCCACACCCACACCCACACCCACACCCACACCCACACCCACACCCACACCCACACCCACACCCACACCCACACCCACACCCACACCCACACCCACACCCACACCCACACCCACACCCACACCCACACCCACACCCACACCCACACCCACACCCACACCCACACCCACACCCACACCCACACCCACACCCACACCCACACCCACACCCACACCCACACCCACACCCACACCCACACCCACACCCACACCCACACCCACACCCACACCCACACCCACACCCACACCCACACCCACACCCACACCCACACCCACACCCACACCCACACCCACACCCACACCCACACCCACACCCACACCCACACCCACACCCACACCCACACCCACACCCACACCCACACCCACACCCACACCCACACCCACACCCACACCCACACCCACACCCACACCCACACCCACACCCACACCCACACCCACACCCACACCCACACCCACACCCACACCCACACCCACACCCACACCCACACCCACACCCACACCCACACCCACACCCACACCCACACCCACACCCACACCCACACCCACACCCACACCCACACCCACACCCACACCCACACCCACACCCACACCCACACCCACACCCACACCCACACCCACACCCACACCCACACCCACACCCACACCCACACCCACACCCACACCCACACCCACACCCACACCCACACCCACACCCACACCCACACCCACACCCACACCCACACCCACACCCACACCCACACCCACACCCACACCCACACCCACACCCACACCCACACCCACACCCACACCCACACCCACACCCACACCCACACCCACACCCACACCCACACCCACACCCACACCCACACCCACACCCACACCCACACCCACACCCACACCCACACCCACACCCACACCCACACCCACACCCACACCCACACCCACACCCACACCCACACCCACACCCACACCCACACCCACACCCACACCCACACCCACACCCACACCCACACCCACACCCACACCCACACCCACACCCACACCCACACCCACACCCACACCCACACCCACACCCACACCCACACCCACACCCACACCCACACCCACACCCACACCCACACCCACACCCACACCCACACCCACACCCACACCCACACCCACACCCACACCCACACCCACACCCACACCC
>OZ038399.1:9003678-9053678 GCA_964036045.1 Eutreptiella sp. 'Long Island Sound 2002' | reverse complement strand
GTTCTACTGTGTGCCATGTGTGCTACCCGGGTTTTGAGATGTATGATGTTCATATTTTGTGTCAAGGAAGCTGATTTGGGCATGAGGGCCTTTGTCGCATATTTGGCCCCTTGGTTCTCAGAATGGTACACCATGTCCTTCCGCATGTACCATGCACAGTGTAACGCGTCAGCAACACCCTTGTGCAAGCAACACTACGCGTTGGTTCCGTCAATTTCTGGTCATTTACTGTTGCTTGAACAAGGGGTGAGGGGTACGAGGCTGTTTAGTATCATCGCCAACGTTGCGCATCATCTTTGTTGAACGTATTTGTTGTTTATGATGCAGATCCCAAAGGTGGTTGCCCAAGCCGATCGTGATCTTGAAGACGAAAGAGTACGTAAGATCATGACGGTATGTGCACCGGCCAGATTTCTGTTCTGGTCCGGGACGGTCGTGCCTCCTCACTAGCGTAGAATGCACACGTGAAGACATCTTGTACATTGTGTCCTGAGCATAGAGGAGGATCCGATGTAATGGGCCCCGCGCACAACAGTTGGTGCGGGAAAGGGGTTTTGCATGGTCATTGGCCAGGTTCCTTCAGAGTAGCTATGGTCAAGTATCCACTACCCTCTGCACAATCCGCAATAGCTTCCTTCAGGGCGACCAACAGCAGGGCATCAGCGTGCGCCACACCAGCGTGGCGGATTCTAACCCTTGGCTCAGGGCATTAGTGGGGGGCCCTCTCTGTTTTGCTTCAGCACCCTAGCGGCTGCTTGCAGTGCCATAAATGCAGACAAAAGGTGCGGAGCGGGGGCGGGTGGGTCAGAGCAACACCATTTGCGCTTCGTACCTCGCCGTTTCTTTGCTCGTTCTGCTTCTTCAACTTTTTTTTCGAGTGCAGAAGGGATGCGCACCGTGTTCCTGGGAGTTTCTATTGAGGGTGCAATGCTGGTGGGCTGGCGGTCAGGGTTGCATTAGAAGGGAAGGGACCTCAAAAAGGGTCCGAAAAGCGGTCGGAGAGGCGGTTGGATGAGGTTGCCAAAGCGGTTGCGGGCGGTTATTGTCGGTTTCAAGTGCCGTTGAAGCCGGCAGTTGCGATCAGGGATACAGTGGCTGGGCATAGGCTGTGCGCCCTGGAGGGGGGTACCTCCTCCCTACCCAATGCATCCCTTCTGGAGGTAGACTGATGGTGGAGGTGGACTGGAGGTGTATTGGAGGTGGCCTTGAGCAAGTGCTTTTCAAGGACCTCCAATCGCTGTCAGGTCCAACCGCTTCTGTTCTACCCCACGAAAGTGGCGTCAGCGCCGCGTACCCTCCTCGACATGCGTGATTCCTGCGGCATCAGTAGAGGTGCCTTCTGGGTGCGTAACAGCTGCCCATTGGGGTTGAGTCTTAGAAAGGAAATGCTGTGGAGAGATGTGAGGCATTCACGGACCTCCACAGGGGCGACAAGTGAATGCGGTTGGGCACTCTCGGGTTCCCTACAAATGCGGTTACTTTACCACTGTGCCACTACGGGACGGAATTGCCCGGTTGTGCACCAGCAGTGGAAATGACGTGGAAAACGTGCCCAATTTGGACGGTGGTGCCGGTGGCCCTGATGAAGATTTTGCTACAAAAGAAGTTGGGTTTCAGCGAAGGCATAGAAACGTGGTGGCAAAGTGATGGCACGAAAGAGAGTGGCTCAATGCTCCCATTGTGACGCAAGCACTGTGATGTCCCCATAGATTTGAACCAGAAAAGCACTGTCGAAGCACGTTGAGAGTGGTGCACACCGGAATGTGAAGAAAAGCTCCAAGGTTCGGAAAGCTGGTGTTTTTAGCCCCATCCAATTAGCCTGACCATTGGCATCAAAATCTGCCACACCATCATCCCCTCTTGAAACTGATTGTAGCCAACAAGAGGATGAAACAAAGAACCTCAATGAAGAATGGCCCACAGGACCGTCGTGGCATATTACATGCAAGTGTGATTCTTGGCGGCCTGTCTCAGCTGCTGCCGTTGAGAGCTCCTTCAGCCTTGCTGGATTGATTGATGCAAAGAATTGGCAAAAAAAAACCAGACAATGAGGCAATGTGCTGTAACAATGTTTTGCAATGGAGGTGGTTCCGGGAGGTTCTCTTAGGATTGCAAACAATGATGATTTGTGGCAATCTTTGCATTGCTAGCTGCAATTTTTCTGTTGTATGTCCAACAGAAGAATTTTGGGCTACCACGGAAATCACGGAAAAATCTCGGAAATCATGGATTGGTTTTGAGTCACCCTCTCCCAACCCTTTCCCACCCTCTCCCACCCTCTCCCAACCCTCTTGCACCCTCTCCCAACCCTCTCCCACCCTCTCCCAACCCTCTCCCAACCCTCTCCCAACCCTCTCCCAACCCTCTCCCACCCGCTCCCAACCCTCTTCCAATCCTCTCCCACCCTCCCCCAATCCTCTCCCAACCCTCTCCCACCCTCTCCCAACCCTCTCCCACCCGCTCCCATGCCTCTACTGAAGGCACACCTTCCAGTCCATAAATCCTTTCGGACCTGCCATGCTGTGATATCTGCCCGCCTGACCCTTACTGCGCAACCCCTGCATCCACAGAGAACCAAGCCGGTCCCCGCAGCCGCGCCCTTGTCCCTCACACCTTCCACCACAGACCCCACTCCCGGGGCTGGTGGCTCCTCCACCGCTCCGGCGGGCGGCTTCTCATTCGGAGCCCCCTCAGCTGCGTCCGCCGCTGGCTCCTCATCCTCTGCAGCCACACCGGCCGGCGTTGCCTTCAGCTTCGGTGCTGCCTCTTCCTCCGCTGCAGCCGCCAGCGACTCGTCCTCCTCCTCCTCCTCCTCCGCCGCCGCCGCCCCGACCGGAGGGTTTGTGTTTGGGGCCACGTCCGGTGCCGCCTCCAGCGCTGCAACAGCCTCAACTCCGGCCGCGCCCTTCGCCTTCGGTGCCCAGAGCGCCTCCGCTTCAGCCTCCGCCTCGTCCACTGCTGCCTTCCAGTTCGGATCTTCTACTGCCACCGCCGGATCTGCCGCCGCCGCCTCCTCGTCGTCCACCCCTGCCTTCGCTTTCGGGGCCGCCACTTCCACCGCCCCATCTACTGCCCCCGCGTCTTCCGCGTCCACCCCCGCCTTCGCTTTCGGGGCCTCCACTTCCAACGCCCCATCTACTGCCCCCGCGTCTTCCGCGTCCACCCCCGCCTTCGCTTTCGGGGCCTCCACTTCCACCGCCCCATCTACTGCCCCCGCGTCTTCCGCGTCCACCCCCGCCTTCTCTTTCGGGGCCTCCACTTCCACCGCCCCATCTACTGCCCCCGCGTCTTCCGCGTCCACCCCCACCTTCTCTTTCGGGGCCTCCGGCGCCGCATCTACTGCCCCCACATCTACTGCCCCCACGTCTTCCTCGTCTACCCCCACATTCTCTTTCGGGTCTTCCACCGCCACCGCCGGATCTGCTGCTGCCGCGCCCGGCGGCTTCAGCTTCGCCTCCGCCGCCTCTTCCTCAGCCTCCGCCGCCCCGTCCCCGGCCCCCGCTTTCAACTTCGCCGCACCCCAGGCCCCGCCCCCGCCCCCCTCCTCCGCCGAGGCCGCCGTGGTGAGCGCGTCGCCTCCCGGCCTTGCCCCTGCCCCTGTCTTCTCCTTCGGCTCGTCCACCGCCGCGCCAGGGGCTGCCGCGTCTTCCTCCGGCGGCACCTTCGGAACCGGGACTGGGACCGGGACCGGCGCCGGCTTCTCCTTCGGGTCGCTCGCCGCCTCCTCCCCCGCCACAGCCCCGGCCTTCAGCTTCGCCGTTGGGTCCGCCCCGACGGCGTCTGGCACCACGACTCCAGTCAATTTTGGGGGCTCCGCCCCCGCCCCCACTGCGACCGCGGCGCCCTTCTCATTCGGGGCCGCGACATCTGCAGCTGCGGCGCCGCCGTCCGGCGGCGCACCGTCATTCAGGTGTGCGTGCGCGCGACGTGTCGCGATGGATGCGGTCAGTAGACCCCCTCTAAGATGGCCTGGGCTGACAGGCGGCGGGGATTTCGGGCAGGGGAAGGCGAACTGTCATTTGCCTGGGGAGGGGGGCTCTGTGACGATGGAAGAGTGTCTCTGTTGATTTGTCTGGCATTGTTTAGGCCGAGTCTCTATTGTGTCACAGACGGAGCCCTCATGCCTGAGACACGCAGGGTACATCTTGTTGCAGCGAAAGGCGGCTATGACGATGTCACTGAAGTGCTTTTGTTGTGAGTTTGTTGCTTTGCGGCCTTCAGCCTTTGCAGGGGAAAGGCTGGCGTCAGCATCCGCCTTCCACAGCCGGGATTTCATGGCTCTGAGCATTTGCTGCTGTAGCAGAGGACTGACGTGCCATCAGGTGAGCCACAGCTGAGCACCTGCGACCAACCAGGCACAGACATGCAACTAACGTCTGGCGGGAACTCTGGGTCTCGTCAGGAATCGGCTCCACAAAGGCTCCATACGATGTGTCACTCGGAAACGATCGCCCCACTCACGTCCAAAGCGCACCGGGAAGCTGCTGCATTCAATGCATGGCTCAGTGGGCCCAGCTCCCATTTTCCTCAACTGCATCCCGCCACAACCCTCCACAACCCCCATTCCGTGTGCTATGCCCGCTGTTTCCCCATTCCCCAGCCCCTTTCCCCTCATTTCCCCCATTTCCCCCATTTTCCTCCATTTCCCTCCATTTTCCTCCATTTCCCTCCATTTCCCTCCATTTTCCTCCATTTCCCCCATTTTCCTCCATTTCCCCCATTTCCTCCATTTCCCCCATTTCCTCCATTTCCCCCATTTTCCTCCATTTCCCCCATTTCCCTCCATTTCCCCCATTTTCCTCCATTTCCCCCATTTTCCTCCATTTCCCCCATTTTCCTCCATTTCCCCCATTTCCCCCATTTCCCCCATTTTCCTCCATTTCCCCCATTTTCCTCCATTTCCCCCATTTTCCTCCATTTCCCCCATTTCCCCCATTTTCCCCATTTTCCCAGACTCCACAGTCCTGGTTCGGTGAGTTGGTGAGTTCGGTGGCGGTGAGCGCAGATGCCTGGGCTCGGCGGACACCAGTGGCAAGTCTGACCAGGAACACCTCCCACTCACCCCCGCACACACCCCGTCTGGAAGACCTCCATCCGCCCTGTCGCCGATAGTGCGGTCGCCTCAACGGCCCCTTTTGTGGAGCAGTCCCTTCCATTCTTGGCCAAAGGCCCCGTCCTGCTGCCGCACGATGTGTACTTCCTTCCTTCGGCACTGCGTTCTGTGCCGTCTTGTTTACAGTTTTGGGGCGCTTGCAGCCTCCGGCGGGTCAGCCTCGTTTTCGGCGGGTTCCCTGCCGGCTCCACCTTCGTTCTAACAGGTATGCGCCTTGGGGCTGTGTTGTGCTGCGCCTCGGTAGACGGACAGGCAGGGCCCGCAATGAGGGCGAGTCGTCGAGGGGGAAGTGGTGCTGCCCGTCCCGTTGTGTGTGTGGGTGCCGCCGTGAGCGGTCTCGGGGGCGTTGCGTGCTGGGCCGGGGGCAGGTGGAAGGCTGGGTCCGTGGTTTGGGGACGGGTCCGCGTGTTCTGGGGGGCATGACAGACAATCGCAACTCGTTCGCCTTTTGTAGAACACTCCCTGCGCCAGAGCCTCAGGGGGGGTGGGGATTGCTTGCGAATGGGAAGGCTCCCGCACCAGGTTCGCTTGAGGTAAAGGTAAAGGTAAAGTGCTCAGGCGATCTCCGAGCTCCAGCGTAAAGTTAGGTTTAAGTGGCTCTCGTCCCTTTTATCCTCCGCAGCGCCCCTTCCGGCTCACGGGTCACTGACACCCTAGTGCCTAGGACTGCTGTGCGTTGCTGCCCAGACTCAACCTGAAGGGAAAAGCAATATGCACCAAAGGGCAATGGGAGCGGTACCATGGATGCCCCGCTGTTGCACTTGAGCCATGCCAGGACAATCCGCATCTATTACGCTTGAGGCTGCACCCGCAGACATGTGCTGCGGAATCCCCTGCTCGCTCCTGCGCCTCCTTGCGGGTGTCCGGTCTTTGGACCGATGCGATCACTCACACGGTTCTGCCGAAATGGGGAGTTTCGGTCCTTTTCACAGGTCAACAGCACCCATCAATTCTGCAGACGGCACCGCCGACCACCACATTGAACTGCCCCGCTGGAGAGTAGCCCCCCATGAACATCCCTCGGGGGTGGAGGTGGGCAGGGGATTGCTCAGTGGCCGGTCGATACTATACCGGGGGGGGGGGGGGCTGAGGCCACAAAAAAGTTTGTGCACCTGAAATTCTCTGGCCCCTTTAATATATTGATATTAATATATATATTTATTTGTCCCCTGAGGAGAACTTTTCCGATCTCGTGTGGGCGGGAGGTCGGCCAAACTCACACGAAGGCCAGAATAGCCCCATGCCCCCGGCATCGCTACTCAATCTCCTGGTGGGGGGGATGCTGCGGGAAGCGTCATCGTTAGCTGCACTTTTTTCGTTGGAAACAAGATTGGGGGACTGTTGGTGTGCGTTGTGTCTGTTGTGGTCGTCCCCGCTCCGCTCTGGATAAGGTCTCCTGTGCCGCAAATGCCATCCATACATCCCTCGCAACACCCCCCCCGCTCTGCACAAGCGGCTGATACCAAAGAAATGGTACTAGACACCCATGGGCCCACCCGACCCAACCGCCCCTGAGGAACCCCGCCAGCCTACGGAGGCAGGCACAAGGGAGAGGCGGTATATTGCAACTGATGTGCACTGCTGCGTCGTCGTCTCAGCGACCCGCCGGTTGATCCACGCCATTTGTGCCAATTGTATTGGGCAGACCCGCCCCCTCCCAAGCCCAGTCCCCGGCGACACAAACGTCCTCAATCAACAAAAGCATTTCACACGAAGTACGGAGCTCTGGACACTGGGGCTACATGGTCCTAACCTCCGCCCCCCCCCCCCCCCAGCACTGGACACCGGGTGTATTACATGGTGCCTAACCTCCGCCCCCCCCCCCCAAAGCACTGGACGCCAGGTGTATTACATGGTGCCTAACCAGCCTTTGCCCCCCCCCCCTCCCCACAGCACTGGACACCGGGTGTAGTCTTGTGTGCGTGCGTGGAAGGTCAGACTGCTGCTCACTTTTGCGGCATACCGCCCCCGACCAACTCGCCTTTGTAGAACACTCTGTACACCAGAGCCCAGGACTTGTGGGGGGTCTTTGTCAGTGCGAAGGGTCCCGCACCAGATTTGCCGGCGGCCACACCCACGGACATGTGCTGTGGAATCCCCTCCGTGACCCCACGCCTCTTCACACGTTCTGCAGTCTGACTCTGGCTTCTCTGCAGCAATTGTGTTGCCATGCCCTCCGGACTTTGTGTTTTAGTTGTCGTGGGTGCCGCTCAGTGCCTGACGACCACAACATCTGCGCATAGTGAAGCGGGGGGTGGGGCTGCAAAAGAGACATGCGTCCCTCGACCGCCAGGGGCGCTTGTGGGGGGGGGGGGGGGGGGGGGCAGGTAGTCAGGCAGGGCGACCCAGGCTCCTCCCACGGTGCAAGGCCAAGGCTATGACTCGAAGCTGCTTGATGTCAGAAGCGTCACTGCAACCGAATGGGAAGTAACGGATATGGTGACCGATATCCTGACAAAAGTATGGGGTGGGGTCCGAGCTGCCACCCCCCCCACCCCAGTGATGTCCACTTGATTTCCATCGGCAACCAGGATCCAGCTGACCAGCAGCACCCGCCACGCACAGCCAGGTATCGCATTTCCCCTTCCGATAATCGGTTGGAGGCCCAGGGATCCCCAGGGAAGCTTTCAAATGTTCAACCGAATGTGTCCACCGGTTGATGCTGATGGTTTTATGGTCTAAACCTCTCTTGATGTCCTTTGGGCCAGGGGGTCTCATAAGGACGCTCACACTTTCTTTTTTCCATTAAGGGAGCCACTTTCCTTTTTGGCGGTTGGAGCGGCGGTTGGAGGGTAACTGACGGCGGTTGGAGAGTTTTCATTAGGGAAGCCACTTTGGTTTTCGGTCCAGGCATGTTGAAGATATGAATTATTATTGAGCTCATTATTGAACTAGTATTGTTAGGCCATGATGGTAGCTCAGTTGGTTGTTGTGCCAGCCTTCAGGCACAGGCGGCGCTGGGTCAAATCCCAGTATGCCACTTATTGGCAATATCAGACGCTCACCTTTTTTTTTTGTTCGGGGACCCCCTGCTTTGGGCTTGTTCGATGGTGATACAGGACGGTAGGAGTCTGGCTCCAGTGCATGCACCACTCCTCTTGTTCCCCTTGATGACTTCTTCACGAGCACTCTGTAGTTCACTGCACTTCTACAGGAAAGCAGTCTGTCTCTGTTTGATGGAGGTCGCGGCGCAAGGCATCGATGACCAGTCGGATGAGCGTGCGCGGCCCCCCACCACGAATCATTGCATGGCATTACGCTGTCATGGCGGTCTTCCAGATCTCATCTCCTTTTCTTTTGATCTTGTTTTAGACAGCCCATCAAAGACTGTTTGGGTTGGGGTTTGGCTGATGGCGCTTGGCGTTCCGCAGGCCGGGGTTCGGGGTCAGCCGACGACGGTTGCTGCTTGACTGATGGCGGTTGGCGGCTGACCGACCCCAGTAATCTGGTCGACCGAATCTGCGTTGCAGTCCAGGCACAACGGAGTCCCGCCGGTTTTTTTCCCTTTGCATAAGCCATGCAATTCGCAGTGTGTGAGCGGGGCCGGGTGTCTGTCGGGGAGAACAACATGTTGGCAGGGCAAACGGCCGATGGCATCGCCAGGCGTACGAGCACACGCACCATTGATCATTGCGACTTGAGGCTCCGTGCAACGTGGGCTGGCGAATTTGCCAAACGGGTCCCCTGGATGGCGGGTTGGGGGCGATGCAAGCCTTGAAAGACTGTGAGGGTGTCTACGGGTCTTGAGTATGTGAGTTTTCGGGGTGTGAGAGACCGTTGAGGGCTAGAACAGGAGGTTGAGGGGTATTCCCTATGCGATTGTTGATGAAGTGAAACATCGTTCAGAGCACCGTCACATAGCGCTGCAACACAGCTGTGGTCCGCAGCTCCGGCACACAGCCCTGGGGCATGGCAAGGACACACAGCGCTGGCACACCGCTGCAGTACATCGGACTGCAACCAGCGCCATCCGGAAGGATCCAATTGTTCTTCCCTCGGGGACGGGGATTATGGACGGCGCCCCGTTTGGGGGCAACCGACGGCGGTTGAGGGGTAACCGACGCCGGTTGAGGGGCAACCGACGGCGGGTGGCTGATGGCGGCTGGAGGGGAGCCGATGGCGGTTGGAGGGTAAGTGGTGGGCATTCTACGCTGTCAGTGTGACGGCGGGAGGTGTTTGTCCCCCGCCTTACGGGCGGCCCTGACTGGCACACAGCCCTGACACGGCGCGCTGACCCAACGCACCGGCACAGAGCTCCGGCACACCGCAGTGCCGCACAGTTGTGGCACATGGCAGTGGTGCATGGCCCCGGCATACGTCTCTGGCTCATAGCGGCGCACATCACCGCCACACAGCACTGGCACATCGCGCGCGGGCGCGGGCGGCGGCGTGGCACAGGGGACGAGGCGCGTGCGCGGATCGGCGGCGATGCGCGCCACCGGGGCAGAGCAGCGCGTGCGCAAAGCGGGGGGCGGGCGGCAAGTCAGTGTTCGGGAAGAGCAACACGGCCACCCGCCGGCGGCAAACCAACGACTGCGTCGACTAACCATTTGGGGGGGTGCTAATCCTGCGACTGGTGCATGGCACTGGCACACAGCTCTGGGTCGGGGCGCCTGGTCCAAGCGTGCAGGCCCCTGAGGCCAGAGAGGGTCCATTGGCGAAAGCGCAACACTACGCTCGCCGATGGCGCGGTGCTCGGCCACCGGGAGGGGAGGCGTTCCATACACCGATAGCCGCCACATTTTTTGGTCTTTCAGCGGGGCCATGGGAGGGGCGGCGGGGCGGACTGTGACAGTTGCCCTTTGTGACAGGCCTTTCTGTAACAGAACTTGCCATGCAGCGGTTCATTGCCCCAGGGTCTACCGTGGAATCCAATGGTATTCAGAGGGAATTGCTTGCTGCTCGGCAAGTAGTGCTCGTAAAGTGCGCGAAGGATGATGTCTGCTACAGAAAGCCCAGGGGCCAGCGGGATGCATCGTGGAAGGCGGTCCATATGTTTCTGTTTTCCCGTTTTGATTTACCGATGCATTTTGGTGGGGGCATCTGCAGAGGGGGTTTGAGGGCTAAAGGGCAAAGGACGCTCCTTGATTGATGACGGTTGGCGAATACCCGACCCCGGGTTCGAGTTCAGCGAAGCATTTTTCATCGAGACAGCTCCACACACGAGCTCGAGAGTGGTGGCGGAACGCATGTCACACTGATTCAGGGCCCTGAGTCGTTGTAGCCAATAGAGCACATGCAGTCCAGACTTCTGACCGCCTTTCAGTGAAGTCCTCATTTTGGTCTTTAACGTTGTGTTTTGTGTGTGTGTGTGTGTGTGTGTGTGTGTGTGTGTGTGTGTGTCTGACTGCGTCCCATGTACGCCAGAGCATCTGTTCTGGACTGAGACTTTCCTCTTTTGCACTTCTGTTTTGGTCGTAACAAAGTGTGTGTGAGTGTGTGTGTGAGTGTGTCTGAGTGTCTAATTTTTCCGAAAGGCGCCTAGCCACTATGGCTTTCATTTGATGCGGGCCTGACGAGCTGGTTTTACGAACAGTGCTTTGCTTCCGCTGTGCGCTTGACCTCACGCCGTGTGTGTGTGTGTGTGTGTGCTCTGCTGTTCCTGAGGAGTTTTCTTTCACCGCTTTTCTTGCTCTGTTCTTGTTTCGCGGTTCCCATCGTGTGTGTGAGTGAGTGTGTGTGTTTTCTCTTCACCGGCATCCCCATTCGGATTCTGCTTGTGTGGGGGTTTGCGCGGTGGGGCTTCATGCGTCTGTCCCCCTGACGCAGGGCCTCACAATCGCCCACGGGGAAGTGTGTTGGCGTGAAGGTCTCGATCAGTGCACTGGTGTCTGGGACCCTCGTAATCTGCGGGCTGCCCCTTTGGGGGAGTCCACAGAGCACTTCCACTACGCTGCACCAAAAATGATCTCCATGTCCCCGTCCGTGTGAATTAAGTGTGTGCTGCTGAGGGGAATGTATAGGCTGGTGGTCGTGGGCACGGGCATGGGCATGGGCATGGGGGTCAGGGCCGGCATGGGTGCGACTGTGGGCAAGGTCATGGGTACAGAAAGGGGTTGGGATATGCCTGGGGAGGGGTGGCCGGGGCAATCCGCGGCAATCTTCCCCCAGAAGGTGGGGGGCAAATCAATGGAACAATGTACAGGTTGCTTCGATACCTCGACACTGCGGCAAACCGAGTAAAACAGACACCCGATCAGCATACCCCGAAGGTTGATGGATCAGCACTTCACTGCATGCCCCATTCAAGGGGCCAAAACTTCGGGCAGCCCCTGATTTTTTTTTGTGCTGGAGCCCCATCCACCTTGACACACCCCATAATTCTCTAGCACTATCACTGTGTCATCACATTATTCAACAAAATCCGCTAGTGCACTCATGCTTACTGGTGAAGCAATGAGAGGCCAACCATGGGCTCGTTGGCCGAGAACAATGTGCTTAACAAATGGATGTTCAGAAATGTTGCTTGCGGGCATTGGGGCTGGGTCGGGCGGGGGGGGGGGGGCGGGTATCCGATGGGAGGTGGTGTCCCAATATATTTGCTTTGGGAATTGCAATGGCAATGATCTTTTTGAGGAAAACACATCGAGGATAAGAATTGGTGGACAGACCATCCCCCCTCCCCCCAGACCACCCCCCCCCCCAACCACCCAAGTGGTTTGCCTAAGTGGTTA
Source organism: Eutreptiella sp. 'Long Island Sound 2002' (assembly GCA_964036045.1). Lineage (NCBI taxonomy): Eukaryota > Euglenozoa > Euglenophyceae > Eutreptiales > Eutreptiaceae > Eutreptiella > Eutreptiella sp. 'Long Island Sound 2002'. The sequence continues at coordinate 9,041,891 of OZ038399.1, read as the reverse complement.
GTACTCTCCCACCCGCCCCTGCTCAAGCAACGGCTTTTCTATCCAACACGAGGTGTTGTTACGGCAACTGTTGGAGCAGGTATGGCCATGTGGGCCGCCTGCGGATGGGGGCGCCCAGGGGGCGCGGACAGTATGTGTCGAGGCTTTCAGGCTGTCGAACAGCATACGATTGGCACTCGCATTCGTAGTTTCGCACCTTGTGCCAAACAAGTGGAGGTACACAAAGGGCGTCAAACAGCGTGACCAGCCCGAACAAGTCTTCATCTGAGTCAGACATTGTTCCACGTGCCCAAACTGGTTGAACCAAGTCCCGCCCACATTTCGTCTAATGGAGCTCCAGACCTGACCTTTGCAGTTGGGGACGCACAACCGGCTGGCGTACATGCCAAGATTCCAAGTTAATGTCCCTGTGAGTGGCACCGTGCTGCAACACAAGACACGGGGAACAACATCCACACGCCCCTACCCGGCGGATGAGGAGAGAGGAGCAGAGGAGAGTACGTGAGCTGAATGGGCCATCTAGCTCAGTCCTGCAGTCTACCCCTCCGCCCTGATGTACCACGCCATTCTGCTTTCGCAGCCATGACGCTTTGAGAGCACCGCCCGCCCCGCGTGACGGCCCCTCCGCACCGAAGGGTCCCGCATGGACCCACCGAGTGGGCCGGGGCCGGGCGCGGTGCTGCTGCCGCGTGCCCTGGACCCCACGGCCCTCCACGTGCCCCTCGTCGGCCTCGGCACGTGGGCGTGGGGCAGCCCCAAGTGGGGCTGGGGCACGTGGGACCCTCACCTGAGCCAGAGGTCGGTCGCGGCGGCCTGGGACGCCTTCATCGCCTGCGGAGGGGGGCTGGTCGACACGAGCGACGACTACGGGGGTGGCCTCGCGGAGGAGTGCATCGGGGCGGGCCTGCGGCGCTCCGGGGGCGCGGGGGTGGTCCTGGCCACCAAAGGGGCCACCCGGCCCTCGCAGCTCGTGGCGGCCGCGGCGGCCTCGTGCAAGCGGCTGGGGGTCGAGTGCGTGCAACTGGTGTGCGCCTGGTGCTGCGCTTCTGTGACAGGTTTGGGTCTGTGGGGGGGCCAGAGGGCTGCGGTGGCACAGCAAACAGCAGGAGGGAGATCTTCCAGAAGTCCACCCAACACATCACCAACGTGCGTTGAAGAACCATCCCCTGATGTTGTCAAGCCCTTGATATCATCCTGACCCCAGCGTTTTTTCCTTTTTGGGGCAACGTGCCACAAGATGGGACATGGAAGTATGTGGATCTGCCTGTTTGGGGAGAACAGAATGCATGGAAACAGGACGAGAAACAGTCCACGGCACCGCACATGGGCATGGTTGATGCTATTTTGATGCTTGAGAACCGAAGGGGAGGTTGCACCAGTTGGTCCAAACACAGGGCCATGATTTCTGTTTCATTTGTTGTCTTATAATTTGTTCACCGTGAATTCGGCTCTTGAGAGTCGTTCGTCCCCCCCCCCCCCCACTGGCGCAAGAAGAAGGTCCCAGAAAACGACCGTGGCACAAGATCCCCGTGCATCGACAGGCCCTTGCTTGTGCCTGCACATGAAGGGGGTGCATATTGCGTACGGCAACCTCAGCCATGGCACCAAGTGTCCTGCTTTCTGAAACGGATCCCGAAAATGCGAGAGAATTCTGTTTGACATGGACACAGCGCAACTGCCCATCTAACAGCCATGCACAGCAAGACCAAACAACTTGGGGGGCGCACCGTGCGCTGTGCCCGCGCTGTGCGAAAAGTCGGCTGCTTTTCACCACCGGTAGCCACAGGTCCCAGGGTCCTCAATTCTGCACCCTACAGCCCCTGCTGGTACACCAGGGATTTTTTGTTTTAGTCTGGTGCTTGCCACGGGTCCCAGGGTCCTGAATTGTGCACCCCCGATGCTGTTTGGAATGGATCATGCACGTTCCTGTAGGTGGGTGGTTTTCAGGGGTGCTCCCGGGATACACAACGTAATAATTGGCGCTGCGCCCGCGCTGTGCGAAAACGCTTGGGCCAGCACCTACCAAAAAAAAAATTCTGAGGGACCTCTGAAAGGTACACAACCAGAATCCTCTGGCTCGTTTGTGGGGGCTGTGTGGATGTGGGATGGGTTGGGCCTTTGTGTTGAGAACCATTGCTTCAGCCGCCGGGCCGCTGTGTTCTTGGTTGCGTCTCCAGGTCAGCGAGGCCTGAGGGATGGAGCCACTGCCCTTCGTAATATAGGTGAAACTTTGGGGGGGCTCCAGGGGGAGTATTAGTGCGCCGGGCATCTTTTTCTGACCATTCTCCACCCCTGCCTGGTTTTGCCTCCGTCTCACCAAACAATCTGGAGTGCCTTCTCGCCATGTCTAAGAATCTGGCCCATCCTTTGCACCCAGTTTATGACGATGGGTGGTGGTTGGAAGTGGTGGGAGTGACATTTTGTGTGTTGTTGAATTCTCATATTTCGGCTTTATCTAAGGTGCCTGGCAGGGAAGGCTTGCGGTCTGGTGTGGCCTACTTCCCTAGGTGAGGATAAACTTGGGGCTAGAGATAGGATACTGAATACAAAGGTAGCGCGCCGGGCAAATATTCCCCCCAGGCCATGGTAAGCTGGCGAAGCCCTCTCACCAACCAGATGGCACTGAGAAGGCTCTCAGAATCCAGGATGAGGGCTGTCCAATTCTACGATTGCCCCACCAAGTGGTAGCGGGCGTAATACGTAGTGAGGATGAGCTAAATCCAATGCCAAGCAGTGCAACCCATCTGCTATCATTGCACAGCAAGACCAAACAACTTGGTTGGCTCAGGCCGCCCCCCCCCACCCCCACCCCCTCCTTGTGGGAGCAACCCCCTTGTCAGAGTAACATCAGGTGTTGTCTCTGCAAATTTTGGAACCGTGGAATTCGGTGGTTCCTTTTTCTGATGATCCATGACGACCAAGTTTTTCCCATGACTTGAGGGCGGGGATGGTATTTCAGGGATATTGGTTGCTGTTCTGGCATCCACTTTCCCCATTTCTCATCCTTTGGAGTTGGAGATTGGATTCATGACGCAATAGTCACCGCTGGTAATCACGCGCAAACAACGTTCTTGTCAGAGCAGCACTGCATGCAGTTTCCGTCAAATTTTGGAACTTTAGTGTTGTCTGACAGGGGAGTGGGCGTACGAAAAAAATCCGAGGGACTTCTGAAAAGTACACATGGAAATGGCAGAACGTTGCAGTCCGTTCATCTTTGTCTTGCGTGACTTTGTGGCGTCACCATTGCTCCTCCACTGTGCCTCCTCTGTGCCCCAGTACCAACTGCATTCCGTGGTCGAGCCCCTGGACGCCGCTGCCGACGCGCTCGCGGACGTGGTCCGTGCCGGGCTGGCGGAGGCGGTCGGCGTGTGCAACCACTCGGTCGCGCCGCTCCGCGGGATGCACCGCCGCCTCGCCCAGCGCGGGGTGACGCTGGGCAGCTGCCAAGCCCACGCCTCGCTGCTCGCCCAGGACGCCCTCATGGACGGGACCTACCAGTTCTGCCGGGCCCACGGCGTGGCCCTCATCGCGTACGCCCCCCTCGCCTCCGGTCGTCTGGCCCGGCGCTGCGGCCGCGGCCCCGACGCCGCGGCCCTGCACCCGCCCCTGATCGCGGCGAACCGGCGGGGCTTCGGCGCGGTGCCCGTCGCCCGCCTCCCGCCGCTCCTGGACGCGCTGGAGAGCGCCGCGGGGCCGGGGCCGGGCCTCGGGCCCGGGGACGTCGCGCTGCGGTGGCTGGTCGCCCACGAGGGCGTGGTCGCGATCCCCGGCGCCAAATCCGCGGCGCAGGTCCGCGCGAACTTGGCCGGGCGCCGGCAGACGGACTGGGCCATGGACGAGGACGTGCACGCGCGACTGGGGGCCCTGGGGAGGGCCACGGCCAAGGGGTCCGCCGTTGCGGGACCCCCGGCGAGGGCCAGGCTACCGAAGGTGCGTGCCCCCGGCGGCAGTGCCTTGGGGGTCACCTGACGTTCGATCGCTGGAGCGGCAGCGAAGGGGGACCGGGGGGGGCTCTGCGGTGCTGCCGCGCGGTGGTGCTGCGACGTGGTTTGTTTGACCCGTTCTGTCCGCCGCAACTCCGAGCTGGCGATGTGCGCTGTCGTCGAGGCTTCTCCAGCCACGACAGCAACCGCGGCCACGGCGATGACGGCGTGCAGTCGATGGGCCCACGGGTGCGTGCACCCTCCCGTACCGAGCGCTTGGACGAGGAATTTGGCGCCAGTACCGGGGGGGGCACTGGACGCGGTGCGGGAGGTACAGCGCGGCGGACCGCAGGCAGCCACTGGACGCATTTTGTGATGGGAGGTCGTTGTACACGACAGCAGGACTTTGGGCAGTACCATCTCGGGCTTCGCTGTCACACACCTGCGGCCTCAACACATTTCCTCAGTGCAGTGCTGCACCTGGGCAACCCCCTTCAGCATCCTCGTCCCGGAGCTCGTGTGGACTGCCGAGCGTACGCCACGCCTTTGTGTGCCGTTCCCTGTGGGCTGGCTGATGGATCGAAGTAGCCAAACTGCACATATGTCTGGAAAACGCGCTTCCCCACAAGGTGCGCCGCGGCCGTGCGCAATCTTGGGGACAACCATTTGGCACCTTTGACTATTTGGTAGACCTACAGTGACACAATCAACTGTACTTCTCCAACAGGAGAACAGCGTGGCAGCAGTGCACACAGACGGTCACAGTTTGTGACGTGTTCATGTGTGCTGCATCGGTCTGCCATGGGTTTTGACCTTTTGTTGTTGTTTTGGCAATGCCTTTGTCCTCGTGCAGTGTCTTCATGCAGCGTTTAATGCAGGACCACGTACAGACGGACAGGGGAACGGGACAACGGCTGAATGAAGCCCTTTTGAGTCGACCTGGCACTGCCTTGGCATTCCAATCGCGGGGCTCTTGTCATGTATTGAGGAGAATGGGGCCGTTTGTGGGTGACACTGCGCAGCGCAAGTGCCCCGACGAATCTGAATTAGCCCCCCCCCCCCCCGAGCCTGGGTTTTTCAACCTAAGGCCCCAGCAAAGCCCGACCTAGTGTGGCCGAATGGGGCCAGCTACAGCAGCACCACGGGAAGGGAGTGACCTTTGACCTGGATGCACGCATAACCCTGTAGAGCCCAGGAAGCGAATGCAGCGAGCGGACACAGGGACGAGGGATGAACTGCTGAACAGACCTCGAGCTGAGGCCCCGCCGAACATTGGCAGATTGGACAGATGGCGATGACAGCTGTGGGGCAGGCGCAGCCAGAGCCAAATGCGGACACTGCAACCTGACCATTTGAGGCCCCGAGCCTGACCAGGACCCCGCAGTCCACCAGGCAACCCGGCACAGGAGGGTCCCAACCAGTGTGCCCTTGTCCATCTAAGTACACGTGCACGAGAGATACCCCCCAGCACGGGGGGGCCGTCTCCTCGGTCCCGGTACGCGACTCCCCCCCCCCCCCTCGGTGACCCTAACCCTAGCCCTAACCCTAGCCCTAGCTCTCACCCCAGAGGGAGGGCAAGGGGAGGTAACGGGAGCCTGCCCCCCCCCCCTTCACCACCCCAAATCGCCCCACCTGGACCCCCCCCCCCCAACTGACCCTCCCGACCGCCCCCCCCCCCATTGCCCCTCCCTGAACCCCCCCTCCAATGCCCTCCCCCCCCCCCCCCCTAGGGGCCTTCGGCCCACTTCTACTGGGGGGGGGAGTCGCGTCTAAAAGCGAGGGGACGGCCCCCCCGTGCCCCCCAGCAGATAGGGGATGCAACTGTGAGCATCCACAGGCTGGCTTGCATGCCCTTGCATGCTCCCTTGGTGGCAAGCGCGCACTGTGTGTGCCCAGTGGTGGCATGCCATGCACCCGCTGACAGCAGTATGCAATGCGCTTGCTCGTGTGCCCACTGGTGGCATACTGCAGGATGGGCATCCTATGCAGGCTCTCTCTGATGTCGAACCCAAGCACATATGTTGCCTCCATTGGAATGGACACCGAGGGACCTTGGATGCGGCAAAAGACCAGCACCCATGAGAAAAATCATGTCCTATTCTAGTAGTGGGTGCCTCAACTGTGCAACTCCTGGTGTTTATTGCCCATGTGGTCCTGGTGATCTGCAGATAAATAAGTTTAAGGCTGTGGTTGAGAAATCCGCGAATCTCCATGATTGGCAGGGCCAAATCCGATGGCTGAATGAAGTGCTGACAATGTCCGCCCGTATGGCGGCATTGACAGGGAATACTTCTGATTTTGTCCCCGGCTCTGAAGCGTTGCGCTTGAATTGCGGTCACTCGTAGAATTTCCATCCATCTGCCTTCGTTGTTTGGTGCGTCCTGGTCTCAAGTTTTTTGAAGCGGACGAGGAAATTTGCCATTGGACAATAAAATTCGTAGCGACACCTCATGTTCTTCTACGGAGCGTCCCATTTGGGCAGTTTCAAGGAGTGCTTCGTTGTGGATGGCTTCGTTTCTAATTATTTACGATTTCTTGGCACACTTGGTTTGGCGGTGGTCCGTCCATTTCTTGAACTTGGTCTCCCAATTGGCTTCAATAGTACAAATTGCTTGCACCATTCGTAACACTGCCTTGATTTTCTCGGAAGCACAAGACGCAATGTTCATTGTGTTGTCATTAGGACACCATGCGTTCATGAGGTGATATGCCTTGATTGCATGTGCCTCAAGCTCGCCCTTCACACGTGGAAATGAAAGATTGACTTCATTTTGAAGATGATCAACTTTTTTTTGTAGATAACGATTTTTGTGTTGTGGTCTTGGAGCCAAATGGATTTTGCGCACTCTCTGCCGTGGTTTTGGTAACCATCTCCTTGCCATCATGGTACTTGAATTGACGTGCTCGAATTCATTATCTTGTATCCACGAAAGTTTACATACGGCGGTGGTCTTGCGATGAAGTCTTTCTACATTTTGGAGATGGCAAACACACGATGACATACATGTTTTCGGGACATCACTCAACATCCACTTCAGGCGTTTGGAGCGATGTTGCCTGGTGTTAGGCATGAGGTCGTTGGCAGGTTCACGGCGCCTAGATAGAACTTGACTTTGATTGAAATATTACTCTCTCCACACATTATTCACCAACGTGATTGTTTTTGTTTGACAGTGCCTTCGACCCTTGGGTTTTGGAAATCAAAACAGGAACTGTCTTCAAAATCCAAATCCTAGGTAATCAATGAGCAAAACACCCAATCGTGTGTCTTCGGGTACCGGTTTCGTCTACGAGGCACATGGAAGTCGGAGCAAAGAAAAAAGATGTCAAAATCAGGTCCAGCCACCAGCAACTGAGTACCGGGGGGGGGGGGGGGACTTCGCGGCGGTAATATTTTGCCGTGGGATATTTCGCCTTTCAAATCCGTGCGAAATTTCCCACATAATTTTCAGGCCGCTGTGTGAAATAAACGTGTAAAGCGTAAGTCGCTTATTTTTTTTTTTTTTGGCGTAAGTCGCGTTTTTTTTTTTTTGGCGTAAGTCGCGTGTGGGGAAAAAAAACTGAAAAATGTATGATACGCGACTTACGCTTTTTTTGCGACGCGACCTACACCAAAAAAAAAAAGTTACGCGACTTACGCTTTTTTTTTATATAAAAAAGCGACTTACGCCAAAAAAAAAAAGTTTACGCGACTTACGCCAAAAAAAAAAAAGTTACGCGACCTACGCCAAAAAAAAAAAAAAAAAGCGACTTACGCTCATTTCCACAATCGAGTTACGCTTCTGATTTTGCCTCCCGCTCTGAAGCGCTGGGGATCCCCGATACGGCAGGGGTGAGGTAGCCATTTTGCCCACTTGTGGGCCACTTCTGATTCTGCCCCCCGCTCTGCAGCGGTGGGGATCCCCAATACGGCAGGGGTGAGGTAGCCACTTTGCCCACTTGTGGGCCACTTCTGATTCTGCCCCCCGCTCTGAAGCGGTGGGGATCCCCGATACGGCAGGGGTGAGGTAGCCACTTTGCCCACTTGTGGGCCACTTCTGATTTCGCCCCCCGCTCTGAAGCGGTGGGGATCCCCGATATGGCAGGGGTGAGGTAGCCACTTTGCCCACTTGTGGGCCACTTCTGATTCTGCCCCCCGCTCTGAAGCGTTGGGGATCCCCGATACGGCAGGGGTGAGGTAGCCACTTTGCCCACTTGTGGGCCACTTCTGATTCTGCCCCCCGCTCTGAAGCGGTGGGGATCCCCGATACGGCAGGGGTGAGGTAGCCACTTTGCCCACTTGTGGGCCACTTCTGATTCTGCCCCCCGCTCTGAAGCGGTGGGGATCCCCGATACGGCAGGGGTGAGGTAGCCATTTTGCCCACTTGTGGGCCACTTCTGATTCTGCCCCCCGCTCTGAAGCGGTGGGGATCCCCGATACGGCAGGGGTGAGGTAGCCACTTTGCCCACTTGTGGGCCACTTCTGATTCTGCCCCCCATCAGATGCGTCCGAGGATGCTGTGGCAGTGCCCTCCAAAGGCGACTCCACCCTGCATAGGAAGACGTGGCACCAATTGAACCTTTTCCGCCCCCCTTGGACTTGTGGGCAGTGCGAGCGAAAAGTGTACCTGTGGTGCATGCACTGCGAAGGCTGTGGTTTTTGCTTGACCACAGTGGAGTGCCCCATGCGAGGCCACATCCCTCCTGATGAGGATGCGTGGTTGTACCGCAAGTGGCAAACAGAGGTGGACGTGGATTCCCTCTTGCAAGCTACCTTGCCCCCTGGTCCTATTGAGGATGAGGGGGACTCGTACGAGGCGCTCGTACTAGCTGGTAGGGTGAGCGAGCTTTCAAATACCGCCACTCCAGAGCAAGATGCTGTGGTGCCTGTCCTTGCTCCTCCCTCTAACGTAGCCAAGCCGTTGATGGCCGGCATTTCCGAGGAGGAGGATACTGCTATCCCTGTGGCTCCAGCACGGATGGCGACCCGCCGGACGCCCGTCGGTGAAACCAAGCCTCTTGTTGTGGGAGATTGGTTAAGCGACAAGGACATTGTTGCGTGGCAGAACGACAGGTTGTACCACAATGAGGTCCAGGAGCCACGGGCATGGACTTTGGCGGTGACATACATTGCGTTCTGCCTGAATAGGATGAGGAAGTACGAAGACAGTACGGGCAACAACCATAAAACTGTTCGTTTGGCTTGGAGGCGGCGCCACATATTTATTGTTAATAGTGACACTCGCGAAGGGCTCCATTGGTTTCTTTGTGCCTTCGGCTGCAAAGTCCCAGTATGGGCCTTCAAAGTCCACATTTGGGAGCCACTTTGTGGTACTTCTTTGGTCCGGCCAATGTTGAAGCGCCTCCAGTCAAAGGGTGTTGCCGCACATGCTCGGGCTTTGGGTTTTCAAGAGGATGGTTGGTCATGTGGCTATCAATCGCTGCATCTTTGTGATGAGGTGGCCAACCACAGGGGAAGCCTGGACGATGTTGTTGTTACACGTTTGCCGAAAGGATTCATCAATGAAGCACTGCGCATCATCAATGCAGATCGCTCCGTCCGAGTCCCCGGCACCATCCCGGAGAATGGGTGGGAAAAGGAGTTGACTTGCTGGAAGCCCGGAGAATCTCCTTCTCCTCCAGCCTCCAACCCTGAGTCCCTGCCCCCATCTACTTCCCCCCTCCTTTTCGATGAAGAGGATCCTCTTTCGGAACCCCAGGGCAACATTGCTGCCTCCTCCTCGGAGCCAAAGGTGGGAGATTTCCCTGCCTTCCCGGCCTCCAACCCCGAGGACGTGGCCCAAGATGGGAAGTCAGTGAAGGGCAATGTTAAGGCCCCTCCACAGACCCCGCAGTCCACTTCCTCTTCTAACCCCCCCACAAGTGATGATGCCCGTCCATCCGTGTTCATCTGTCGGAAGTTTTTCAAGGTGCCCGAGGCGTACCCAAAGGGCGCAGAGGGTCGGTTGGTGAACGACAGACAATTTATTCGAGAACTGGAAGAGATGCTTGTGAAGGACATCCGTAACGCTTGTGCGCGGAACACAAATCCGCGTGCAAAGCCGAAGGCATCGGACACAAAGTCTGATTTGATCTACAAGCGTGTGTTTGGCGACTTCTTGTAGTTGGCCCCACGCCATTATGGTTGCATGCGAAGAATGTAGTTCGCCCCAGGTGACCGGACTCAGGTGGTATCACTGGCTTGAGCTTCGTAGCCGGTGGCGCCGGCAGCAATATAGTCATTTTGATACCGCTTGCCAAAGGCCGAAGGGCAAATTGCATTTTTTGTTCGCGGTCATGATTCCGCCATGTGCCGCATGTTATTTCCGCCGCCATTCGGCGATGAGTATAAAAACCACCCTTCACGCCACGGCTCCATTGCTTTACCCGTGCCGGAGGTACCCAAAATGTCCGTGGGGGCTATGTGCTTCACCTCCTCCGGTAGCAATGGCGGTTGTTGGGTGGTTCTTGTGTTTCCCCGCCTTTTTTTTGGAAAAATGGGTTTTTTTTTCCCATACGCGACTTACGCCAAAAAAAAAAAAGTTTACGCGACTTACACCAAAAAAAGAAAATTTCCGTCGAAAAAAAAACGCGACTTACGCCAAAAAAAAAAAAAGTTTACGCGACTTACGCCAAAAAAAAAAAAGTTACGTGACTTACGCCAAAAAAAATAAATAAAAAAGCGACTTACGCTTATTTCCACAATCGAGTTACGCTTTCCTCCTCAGCCGCTGCGAAATTTAGCAAAATGTCTTGTCCAACAGTTGCCTGAGCATAAGTCTGTTGTGCCCTTCCACAAGAGCTGAAACAGAGAAATGTTGCCATCAGAATCTGTAATGGGGGATCTTGTGATGTCAATTGCAGCCATCTAAAACAGTTCTTCAACTGTTTATTGCAGCCTTTGTTCAATGGTCTGAGTGCAGAGTATTGTGCCTTGCAGGGATTGAACGGTAACAGCAATGCATCAGAAAACACCAGCAACCACCAGGAAATAACAACAACCGCCATGAAGTAACAACCACCAGCAACCAGCAACTCATCAGGAAGGAACAACAACCCTCAAGGACTCAACTGCAAAGCATCGGCAAGTGACAGCAACCACCACCAACCAAAGGTCAGCTCACAGCATGTGGTTGCGAAATTTCCCACAGCAAATTCAGGACTGCATGCGAAATAAACCCGCTGCGAAATATCCCACGGCGAAAATTTCCCGCTGCGAACTCCCCCCCCCCCCCCTGTACGCTTTTTGGGGTTTTTAAACCCTAAGGACCTAAATAGCCCAGGGCCGGTGGCAGTGGCCCACAAGGGTGACCTCTGACCGCCCCACCCCCCACGACCAGGTGACCCGGAAACACAGGTGTGTGGCCGAGAGGGGCCAGCGCAAGCGAGCATGCCAGTGCGACGGTGAGAGCCAAAGTGGGACACAACAAACGCTACGCCCCAAACTCAGTCCGAAGGCGACAATGCCCTGAACCCTGTAGAAGCAGCCCGACTCTTACCCCATCCAGGGACAAGGGACGGGACGAACTGCAAAGCACTGTCTGCGTGACACGGACAATCATGGAACTGAGATGGCGATGAAGGTCGTGAGGCAGGCGCGGCTGGAGCTAAGTGGCGGGTCCACACCTGACCAATTGAGGCCCCCCCTGTACGCCATGAGTAGGATATGCATGTGCCCGGCCCAATTTATGCCCTGCTCCAACTCTGCCGGGCCTGAATATTGGCACTTCCCGTCCATAAGCTACAGGATCCCCGCCTGCGGCCACTCATCAGTGCTGTTTGCAAACCTCGACCGCCTGCAGCCTATCGGACCAAAATATCAATCCCATCCCTGGGCAGTCATGTGTCAGAGATGGCCAGTCCTCTAGTGGTTAAACAGTGCATCTGTGATGGACAGCTCTCAGGATCAATTCCTGTGATTGGCAATCTAGCACCTCAGACAGGGCCAGGGGCAAACAGATCAACCTGTTTCCCCCCTTTTTTTGCTGTGCTGTGCTTTGACAGATCATTGTTTTCTTCACTTTGTCTTCTGATGTCTCTTGCTGAACCCATTGAGGAGGGGACAACACAACCCAAGAGGAACAAGGAGACAACCAGGAGTACCACAGACTGTTTGCAGTGGGCAAATGGAGAAGGCATTAGGCAGTGCCTATGTTGTACAGACACCCAGGGTGAAGGTTTGAATGGCAATCATGTACGTCAATAAAGTGGACAAAAGGCGGAAATATGAGGAGGAGGAGTAGCAACATGACCACCAATGAAATGATTCTTTTGTGTTCATCTTTGCAGGTTGTCCGGAGATGCATTCCTTTGTGTTTGGTTCTGGGGTTTGCCCCCTCTGTAGCTTTTGGAAAATTTGGGTACCCCCTACCTACAGCTTGAAGCATGCCGCAGCATGCCACAGCACAGCTATTCTTCTTGGGGACCGTTGGTGTCTGCCCCTCCCCCTGGGGTCCTGAAGCAATCGCCGCCTAGGGCTGGGCCATGGCGTGTGCTCTTTCCCCTTTGCAGGACGGCGCTGCTTTTCCCCCCACGAATGTTGCCCTCCTAAGGGCACACCGATCACCTGCCCATCCCCGGTGGGGCCTGCTGTGCAAGTGTCCATCATCCTCCAGGCATATCACGCCCCCGCCTGTCGTCCATGGGGGCTGACAAGATCGTCTACACCTATGAGCAGCTTCTGGACATCGGAGACCGGTACTTCCCACTCAGCCCTGACCTGAAGGTACCTGCAGTGTTGTGCCCACGCTGCCAGTGTATGCCCTTGTCATGGTTTTCCTTAGTGTGTGTCCCACCCTCCGGGGGGGGGTGTCACCAGAATGTGAACCTCACAGGCCTGCGGCAACAATTAAGTTCGATGCACCCCCAGAGACATGATTGTTATGACCTCAATGCTTTGCTCTTATTGCTTGTGTCTTCTCGCCGCGCGTGCAAACAACGCCCGTGTCAGAACAACAGTCGGTGTTGCTTCCGCCACATCTTGGATCTTTACCGTTGTTCTCACAAGCGCGCGCCGGGGGGGGGGTTTACTGTGCCATCGTCAACAGCCCTCAGACATCATCTGCAACCGTCAGCAGCCCCGCACCCTCTCGTCTGGCCCGTTGCAGGAGATTGTACAACGGCATGACATTCAGCGCGCGGTCCTGGAACGGATCGACAACGGGTACCGGGTCATGATCCCAGAAGATGAGAGGGAGCAGCTCCAGAAGGAAATGAAAGGGCTACTGAACAAGATCACCCCCGAGAAGTACGACGTTCTGGCCCCTGAGATTCGTGCCAAGTTCAAGGGCTGCCACAACGAAATGATGCTGGAGCTGCTTTTCTCGAAGGCCGTGATGGAGCAGAAGTTGAAGTGTGCGTTTGCACTCGCATTGCACCGCATCGTGCCACAAAAAACCGGCGGGCGCTCACGCAGGGTAGCCACGGGGAGGTTGGCTGGGCGCGGTCCCCGTGTGTGACCCCGCACGGCCCCTTGGGTGTTGAAAGATAGCTTCACGGTGCTTCTGCCTGACGTGTCCACTGACGCCGCAAATTCTGTCAATGGCGGCCTGCCAGGCCTCGTTCATAAAGAATTAATTTTGAGGGGGGAGGGGTCCTGGGGGAGGGGTAAAGTGGGGGCTGCCGATGCAAAGTTGATTCTTCCTGAGCCAACATTTGGCTCAGGATTTGTTTTGGTGAGTGGGTGTCTGGAGGCTCGGGACCCCCGACCCCTTTATAAACGTGGCCTGTGCCACAAAGCTGTTCATGCCGCATGCGCATCCGTCACATTTTGCTGGATCGTACAATGCAGGCTGTGCCCGGGGTGCGTGCAGACAAGCCTGACGGGCTCGCCAAACGGACGGACAGTGGCCGGTCACAGCCAACGAAGCCCGTTGGCGGCCTCCTCCCCCAGGAATGCCCCCGTATCCCCAGCCCAGCATGCGGACAACGCGACCGACACAATCGATTTTTGACCCATTTTGAACCCCAAAGTGAAAACACGGTTGTGTGTGCATGTGTGCACGGGCATGGGCATGTGCCGGGCTTCACTGCGCCTGAGTCGCCCAGGGTCTGTGGTGGCCTTGTAGCCCCGCGTCCCACGCGGGGTGGGTGAGGGGGGGATGGGAGGAATGGGGGGGTAACCGCACCGGCTGGGGGTGGACCACCGTCACCGTTCGGTTCCTTTCGTGCACTTTGGAAGCCGTTCATTGCCTCCATGACCGCCGAGGTCATCAATGGTGACCAAAAACAAGTATTGCAACGCCTCTGCCGCGGCGCAGACCCCCTTCACCGGCCCAACAACACCGGCCTGCGCGGCTTTGTGTCCGCGCCGGGCTGGGGTTGCCGAGCTCATTCATGGTCCTGACCCGGGCCGCTGAGGCCCTGCGCAGAACAGTGGAGAACCCCACCCCCCCCATACGATAGCCGCTGACTGCGGTGAGCTCAAGGCAACATTCGGCCCACGCTTGAGGTGTACTGCAAAGCAGAAGGTCAAACATTGAACTGAGGCTTGTGGCGATGACCATATGCCTGTGACACGGGGGCATGTGAGCTCTGTATCCGTTGCTTTGTGGCCCCCCCCGCCCTTGTAATGCCCCACCCCTTGCAATACCCCCGCCGAACAAAATTTTTCTTTACTTTACACTGGAACTGGGGTTGGGGGGGACCGTCACTTGGTGACCGTCCCCCCCCCCTTGGCACCGAGGCCTTGTGCCACCCCCCCCCCCCCCTGGGGGGGACCGGCCTGACATTGGGGGGGGGATTACAAGGGGGGCAGGGGGGGTCTGCCCTCACCTGCAAGCAGTGGCAGCCATGCAGGTCCAACAACGTGCCACACCCATCCTCCTCTTCCAACCGCTTGAACCCCGCACCCCCCAGCCCCTGCCTTGACCCCCCCCCCCCCAGTTACTGACAGATAGTGGAGGGCTGGGTGGGGCTGGATCGCCTCCCGCCCCGTGGGAGTAGCCCTGAAGTCAGTTCGCGCGCTCAGCCGAGGGTGCGATCGCACCAGGTGCACTCATCATCCGTTTCGAATCGGTTTGGGAGGAGCGGCTGACGCACGCCTTTTGGGCGTCAAGGGTGCGAGTGGCGTTTTGTGGCGGGCAGCAAAGAAGTTGCAAGCCCTCAACAGCAGGTCCGTGTGCCAAGCAGCAGGCACCAGGCAGCAGGCGTGCCGGTGCACGACGATAAGTCCAAGGGGTTGGGCTCTTAACATTCACGAAAGCTGACCAAAAACAGTCGCTGTGGACGGCAGCAGTGCACAACGTGACGGAGCAGCTGTCTTCTCGGGCCCCTGTCCCCGTTGGTGTGCACGCCCTCGCGCCGGTCCTGCACTCTCCCAGTGAAGTCTACGCGGATCTGTGCGTCGATCTGAAGGGGGACCTGGCGGAGGCGAGCAGAGATGACGAGGCTGCGTTCTGCAAGGCCTTGTCAACCCGCTGCAGGTGCGCCACTCGGCCCGATCCCAGAATCGCCCCAGCGGCAAGCCTTCCACTGGACCTCACGTTGTGCCTCTCACTACGCCTGCCACAGATATTCCTTCACCCGCACCAGAACGGGAGCAGCAAAACCGTCTCCGAACGCAGACCACCAAAGACCAAAGGCCACCATCAAGACCCCCAAGGGGCTACAACTTACTGAACACCTTCCACATCTCTGCCGACTGGCGCTTGCCTGTCTGGCGATGGCAGCGTGGGCCACCAATGAGACAATGCATGTGAGGAGAGGCCTCCCCACACCCGGGATCGGTCCACCAGCTTCTGTGAACAAGGCCAGTCCCACTGCACCCAATAGATTCACCTCCATCCCCCGGGTGTCACAGGCTGTAAGGCCGCTGTTCGCGAAATAGATTTGGCCAGTAGTACCTCCCCCACCCCCGCCCTTGCAATCCCCCCCCCAGCCAAACCCCGGAGTAGTCAAACAGGAGAAGTCATCCAGGGGCTCCGTTGACACAACCAAAACACGTTCGGACCCACAGAGGGTCAGAATGAGCAGTGGCGAGAGGCCAATAGGCGCCGCCAAAGGCAAACAACCTGATACCAAGGCCTTGTGCCAAACTCCCCTCAGGGGGGGAACGTCACTCTGACATTTCTTCTAGAAACGGTTGGTTGTACTGTGCTCTTGTGTACTGTTCTTTCTCTGCAAGTGCCCTCTATCAGAGTTGATTTCTCCCGTCATTCAGACACAAATGTATGCCACAGGCACCCGTGTTTGGTACCACTCTCGCAGCAAGGGTGGCCCGCTGTTGGCAACTGGCAGTGGTCCCTTACCCTCTGGACCTGAGTTCCTGCACATTCGACACCAGGGTCCTGGGGACAAGGTTGTGCACCGGTGTTGTGCATGCACAGCTGCAGTTTTGAAGTGTTGCGGTTTGGTGGTGCACCCCCCCCCCCCCCGCCCCCCATTGACACAACCAAAACACGTTCGGACCCACAGAGGGTCAGAATGAGCAGTGGCGAGAGGCCAATGGGCACCGCCAAAGGCGAACAACCAGATATCAAGGCCTTGTGCCAACCCCCTCCCCCCCCGTGGGGCGGACCTGTCATGGCATTGGGGGGGAGATTACAAAGGGGGCGTAAGGTACATGTGAGAGACTGCATTCAGAATCAGAACACTGTGCCATAACTGCATACCCACAGGAGGTCCACAGACGATAGCCAGCCGTGCCCTCCTGTGCAACTGGGGGGAAATCCAGCGTTGGAGAATATTGTGGCCAGGTCTGCATCACCGCCAACTGGACGAGGGGAAGAAGAGGGATTCTTTGCACATATGCCCCCCCCCCCCCCCAATAGTACGGATGCCTGCTTGTCATAGCAGAAGGTTCAAAGGCGAGAGGGCAACAGGCGCCGCCACAGGCTAACAGAGCCAACCACCAAGGCCTTGTGCCAAACCCCCCCCCAACAGGCAAGGGCGCCCCGAGGGGGTTTCATGCTGCCAAATACAACCACCACAAAAGTATATCAAGCCCAGGGAAAATGCACAATAATGAAATAAAAACACTGACAGTGACATTGGCAAAGAAGGGCAAAGATTGTACTCGGAGGAGGAAGCATAAGTGGGTGGGGGTTTAGGAGGCGCAGCATGAGGCACACTCACACCCACAGCCTAGGTGAGGGTGGCGTACACGGAGGGCGCCAGTGCAGGCACCACGAGTGTCATTCTCTGAAGCACAGGGGCCCTCCTCTCTGACCCACCTGCTGACCCATACAGGCCTTCCTCTATAATATGGCGCCACCCCCCGCACGCGCACACACACGCACACACATGCACAGGAAGCTGCGCATCAATGTGCTGGAGGTGAGGAAGCTGTGGATCAGTGTGCTGGTGATCCTGTCAGGGCGACACAAAGACGTCATGGTTCAGCTGAACCTCGCAGTGTTTGCATG
Source organism: Eutreptiella sp. 'Long Island Sound 2002' (assembly GCA_964036045.1). Classification (NCBI taxonomy): domain Eukaryota; phylum Euglenozoa; class Euglenophyceae; order Eutreptiales; family Eutreptiaceae; genus Eutreptiella; species Eutreptiella sp. 'Long Island Sound 2002'. Next base: position 9,024,625 of record OZ038399.1, on the reverse strand, counting down.
ATTTGCATTTGCCGCGGGCATCACACGCACATGTACACACGCACGCACCAGTCAGGAGCTGGCGCCCAATGCAAAAGAGCAGACCTTTCTGCCTGAATGGAATCGCGCCAACAGCGCTGGGGCCACTTTCAACTTGGCCGCGCGCCGACGCAACTTGCAGCCACCCCATGTCTCCCATCATTATCTCACTCCATTTGCCGCTCATGACATCTTCCAGTCGAGAGTCCGCAGAAATCTTCAGCAAGGCCCCCGGACAAGATGTCGCGGACGATAAAGTGGCCAAGCGCGTGGTGGGCATCAGTAAGTTCATCGGCGAATTGTACATCCGCGACCTGGTGAGCCAGGCCTTCGTTGTGTTGCATGTCTCCAAGCTGCTGCACTGTGGTCAAGATAGCCTGCCCACGGCAACGCAGGTATGCCGCCTTCACCCCGGTGCCGTTGCCAGGGGCTCTCAAAACTGTTGAAACAGTTCGTTACCCGCCTTTCGAGAGTCGACGCGCTCTAATACGTGTTGGTTATCAGATCCGGATTAGGCCAGCCCGCTTCCCCGGATATGTTGCAAAGAAAGGGGTACTGCAGTGATTCGTCATTATTTTGACATGCCTGACGAATGGGCACCCCTCCAACCCTGAACTAAGCCACAGAAACAAGCCTAGGAAGTATCCAATTTTCTGGATATCTCTGGATACCTCAAAATTCCCCCATTTGTCCACCGGATACTTGGATACCAACTTTTTTTATGAATGGCCCTGTCGGGAAATTGGACCTTTAGGAAAAAAGGGGGAAATGGGACCTGGAAAAATGCAGAAGTTGCCTGACCGTGTCCCATTTTTCACCCATGTCCCCCCCCATTTTCCACCCCATTTTCCACCATTTTTCTTTCTTGTTGGAACATTTTCATACATTTTCCATGATGTCCTTGTAACAATTTCCCATTTTGCCCCATTTGCCCCCATTTCCCCCCCGTTTCCCCCCAGTTTCCCCATTCCCCCCCATTTTTTCGTGGCCTGCTGGATACTTGGATATCCCGGATATGGATACTTCCTCGGCTTGCAGAAAGCTTGAACCAGCAGTTGCAAGGGGTTGGACGTCTCCTTATTGTCCGAAAGACTACCCTGTGCCCTCACTCCCAGGCTTAGCCTCTGATTGCCACCAGTCATCCCCTACCCCCAGGCGTCTCCCCTCCCCCCCCCCCCCACAGCCTGTCCTTACGTCTTGGGCGCTTGCTGCTGCGTTTCAGAGGTGTCCGCTTCGTCCGCAGGTGCAAGGGGCCTGCAGCCTTTTGGAGACCTGCGGCGCGGAGCTCGACCCCGCCGGGGCCGGGGCGGATCCTACAGCGGGGCCCGGGGCCATCAAGGACGTCCTCGTGCGGCTGGAGGAGTTGGCTGGGACGTACCCCCAGCCGCGCATGCGATTCCTCATGATGGACGTCATGGACCTCCGGAAGCGCAAGTGGGTGCCCAAGCACCCGAAGGCCAAGCCCAAGAAGCTCTCAGAGAAGGGCAACCTCAAGCAGGTCCCCCGTTCTGCGGCCATGCCACAGCCCGGGCCCTCTCCCGTGCGGCCCCGGTCCGTTGTGGCTTTTGCTGGTCGGGCGGTGCTCGGCCCATGCGCCCGGGGGTTTTGAACAGTGGACCAGGCGGGGCCGGGGGCGCTGGACGGGCAGCGGGACGGACGAAGGCTGGGGGACAGGGCGCTGGATCCGGAGCACTTGCGGGGGGCTGGTGTGGGGGACCCAGCACCGACGCAGGGGGTGGGGGGGGGGCTCTGTGGACCCCAAAATGATGTGGTCCCTGTGGACGTGAAAGTGGCGATTTCGGCGCAAAAACTGTCTGCGAGCCTACGTCGAGGGGTGCATTCACTCCATTTGGCTATCAGACCCTAGGTACTGCATGGTCTCCTGCATGAACTCGCACTTCTCAAGCTTGAGGCGGGTGTGGCTCTGCTGGCAGACGTCCAAGAACTAGGTGGTCCTCCTGAGCAGTGGTACCCAGGCACATGTCGTCGATGTTTGCCTCCATCAAGGCACCACGGAAAATTTGCAGGGGCTCGAAATGCTCTGATTTTTGTGGAGAAGTGAAATATGCATGAAAAACGCGAAAAGAAAGTTTGCCCCCCCCCCCCCGTCCCCCGCCGGTACATTGGATTGTGTGGGTTTGTTCAACACATCTCTACGCTGTTCCAATGCCTTCGCTGCTTCATTTGCAGCGCTGTCCTTGTCCCCGCTGTTTGGCAGGAGCGCTACGCACTCGTCAAGGGAGTGTGGGCTCTATCGGACAGCGGCAACATCCTCGGCCCCGAATACATTTCTGCCCGTGCTGTGTGTCTTCCTGGAATTGTCGTTAGAAAATCTCTGACCACCCCTCCGTCATGCCACGTGTCCCATACCACATGTGCTTGGCTTCTGCTCCATTTTTCGTGTTCAGGCAGTTCACCTTTGCCTTGCGTTTGATCTCATGCCACACACGGCCTCTTCGTCTCTTCCGCCGCTTTGTTTCGCTTTGTACACATCTGATTTTCCCCCCACCTCTGCCTGTCCTGCCTCATCATACCTCACATCCGCCTTGTGTGTCGCCATGTGCCATGGCTCATCTGCTCCCCCTGCCCCTCCCCCCCACCCACCCGCCCTCAAAATATTGGGCCAAAATTTCCTCCGGGCCTTCGGCCAACGCCTTCGGCGCCAATTACTTTGGACCAAACCTTTGCTTCGGCGCCCCTAAAAACTCAGGGCCTGGTTTGGGGGCTGGACCCCCGCCTTTTTTAAAGCCCCCCCCCCCCCGTCCCTTCGTGGGCGGGCAGGGCAGGCACAGGTGCGCCGCAATGCGACAAGGGGGGGCAGGGCAGCATGTGGGGCAGACCGTCAGCGGGCCCCTCGCAGCACACGGGCACGGCAGCCCGTCTGCCGGCCCGCGGGGGGGGGGGGGGGGCTTTTGAGCCTGGGCTTCACTCGGCAGGTGCAGCCATTGGGAGACGCCCAACTCCCCACTGCCGCACCTGCGGGCGCGGACGGGAGAGCGCACGGCCCGAGATCTGGGCCGCGATACGCTGTGGGCGGGGGGGGGGCAGGGGGGGGGGGGGTAATGGCCTTATATATGAAAATTATTAAATCCCCCTTTACTAATGTCTGGACGAAATGTTCAGACCTCAGGGGCATTTTAAGATATGCTGAAAGACCCCTCCCCCCAGACCTCTCAGACCCTCCCTCATGCCGAGTGCACTGGACCAACGTTTGACCCCTTAAACTCAAGTTCGGCACCCAGCCTTGCATCCTCTGTGGGGAGCAGGTGTCTGCCGGGCGCCGGGAGTCACGGAGCCTCCCCCATGGATTGCAGTTGTCTCTGACCCTGCCTGCTCTGTGTTTGCGACCGGAGGTGAGGGATGCGACGGGAAGGACCAATGCAGAGGGGGGGGGGGCGGCGGGCACAGCCAAGCTAAACCCCACCGCATGCTGCAGGCTGTAGAAGGCGGGGGGTGTTTCACGATGGGGTGGTGGATTGCCTCGCGGCATAACCGAGGAGTCACCCCCAGTGATGTATTAGAACGGCTGTACAGCGTAGGAGGAGGGGGGGGTACTCCCCCCGGATCCCCCTACCCTAGACCCCCCTCCCTGCCCCCTCCTCCCCTTCCTTCTGACAGCCAAGATTGGCTTCGGCGTCTTTGGTGCCAAGAGGATTTAGGCTTCAAAATTTCCGGCCCGCTTTTGGCAGGGACCATAGGGGGACCCAAGGAGGAGGGGTGTCCCAGCCAACCCCCCTTCGGCCCCCACCCCTTTCAGACCCCCCCCCCCTTCGGCCCCCGCCCCTTTCAGACCCCCCCCCCCTCTTCTAATAGGCAGCGCGTGGGGCAGACCGTCAGGGGCGCCCCGCGCAACGCAGGGATGCGGCAGCCCGTCTGCCGCCCCGCGGGGGGGGGCTCTTGAGCCTGGGCTTCACTCGGCAAGTGCAGTCATCGGGAGGGGGGAGCGCCCAACCCCCCACCGCCGCACCTGCATCTGCGGGCGCGGATGGGGGAGCGCACAGCCCGCGATCTGGGCAGGGACGCTCCTCAGAGGATCCCACATAGGACGGAGGCCTAGGTCCTTCCGTCGCGCCGCGATACGCTGGGGGGGGCGGGGGGGGGGTAAGGGCCTTATATATCTGTATACAGCTGTATATAGATGAGCTCTCACCCGCTAACCCTCTGAACCCCTCAATCGCACTAGCGTCCAGGACTTGAAAAGGCGAATGCCCCCCCTCTTCTAATACATCCCTGTCACCCCCACCCCCCCGACATGTGACCTCTCGATGGCCATCCCTCCCCTCCACTTTTTTTTTTGGCGGTGCAGGTCACCGTGCCCACCACCAATCCAGAGCTGCACGCCGGGCCCCCGGGGCGCGGGTCGCGGCGGGGCGGCGGGCCCCCACGGCATGAGGACTCGCTGGCCTCGCGCCTTACGGCCAGGCCCCCCGAGCCCAGGGCCCCGGTGCCCGAGCGGAACGCGGCGCCCGAGGCGCCGGGGGTCGGCGAGAAGCGGAAGGAGCCGGGCGACGCAGAGGGGGCCCCGCCTGCGAAGCAGGCGAAGGTGATGTCCTTCGCCGAGAAGTGTGAGATCTGGCGGCAGAAGGATGAGCAGGTGCTGTGATAGCCCCCCCTCCATCGTGCGCCTCCTGCCCCCCCCCCCCCCTCTCGCCCAGACTCCACCGGTGCTGCCACTGCCCCCCCCCCCCCCCTCGCCCACATCCACAACCGCCCCTCCTTGCCCCAGGGCGAGGAAGTGCAAGGGAGAGGGCAGGAAGATGGCAAAGTGTGCTCCGTGGCAGAGGGGCGCCAGTCGCAGCGCGGTGGAGGGGGTCTGCTGGGGAAGGCGGCAGCAGCAGCGATGGAGGCGGGCGAGGGGGGGCCAGACTTGCCGCTAACCTCTGCCAGCTCAGACATGATCAGAAGCGATCCCACCGCGTCCGTTGCGCGGTGCCGTGTGCGGGCGCTTTCTAGCCTTTTGAAACGACGTTTCGCTGGATTGGGTCTATGGGAGGCGTGTACTGCAGGGGCGGAGGAGGGGGTCCCTCTTTGCGCCCTCTGTCTGCCCTCTGTCCCCCCGCTCCCCTTCATGTACCCTCTATGCGTCCATGACGCGGGGACGCTGGAGAGGAAGCAGGGGCGACAGTCATTCCTGCAAAACCATGTCCACGTCACAGTGATAATTTTTGAGATATTCGTGTGGAGGTGGAAAATATTGTTGGGGGGGCAATCGGGGGGCTGCGTCCACGGACCAGGCCCGGTGGCCCCTAAACCGCTTGGTAGGCGCCCTACCCGACCCGTCACCGCCCATCCGTCCTGTCCCAGGTCTGAGCACGGGAAAGGGAGGAGGCACGGAGGAAGCCCGCAAGAAGTGATGTGGAGCCTGAACATGCCAACGCCCAGCCCCACTCACGCATACAGGGCACCACACAAGGGGCGCATAGTACGCGGGCGCACAGGGGGCGTACGGCGGGTGCATTCCGGGGACTCGGCCACTGAAGTCTGGACCGCTCGCCCCGCCGCCTCGCTGGGGAGGGGAATCGAGGTCCGCAATTTACCGCAATTTTTCAATGAGGCCTCTATTCAAAATTTTCATTTTTCCCCCCGAGGAAATTTTTTTCCCTCCCTTCCTCCCCCTGTCACTAGGCGCACTGTACGTGTACGTGTTCTCATCTGTCCTGCATGTCATTTGTGTGGCAGGACGCTTTTCTGTTTTTGTGTTCCCAAAATGTCATGTACTGACACTGACCAGAGGCATTCAATGAATGACAATTCCCGCCATGTGGCCTTCATGGCTCATTGTAATGGTGATGTGGAAGGACGGTTGGATTAAGTGAGGCTCCTGATTGCTTTGCATTGCCTTGGTTCAGCTTGCATGTCCTGTGAGGGACGACCAGGACTTAACGACAACCATCCAGGGGCCATTTTGGAATGTTTCCAAAGACCGCAATTTTACCGCAATTTAACCGCAATTTATCGCAATTTTTTCGGGGCCAGGGGGACGCAATCCCCCCCCCCCCCCCAAGCGCCTCGGAGTATGCGCCGAAACAGTCAGTGGTGCCGCTGGCCTGACATGTTGCATGCCCCCCTCTTCCTGCTCTCCCTCTCTCTCTCTCTCCCCCCCCCCCCCTCTCTCTCTCTCTCCCCCCCCCCTCCCTCTTGCCTCCCTATCCCACTCCGCCCATGTCTTGTGGCGTCACGTCTGCAGAGGGAGCTGCGGAAGATGCGCATTGAGGCGGCGGAGCAGGCCGCCAAGGAGGCGTTCAAACAGAGCCAACCACATTTACGTGACGGGGCCGTCTGGGAGAGGGGCGTCCTCGGGCCCGAAGGGGGGAAGGGGAAGGGGAAGGGGAAGGGCAACGGGCCGGACCGGGGGCCACACAGGGGGGCGGAGCGCAGGGGCTCTGTGTTTGATGAGGACTACGAAGGGGACGGCAATGGTCCGGATGAGCGTTGGGAGGCGGGCAGAGGGGAGGCCTGGAGGCCCGAGGCAGGCGGCGGGCGCTGGGATCCGGCGTACGGCCGGGGCTACAACGGACGCGGGGAGGGCAAGGGCCCCGGGGCTGGCAGAGGAGGCTACGGAGGGAAGGCTGGGGGTTGCGGCACTGCTGGGGGATATTCGGGTGCGTATGGCGACAGGGGCGGGTATCAAGGGGGGTATGATGACAAGGGGGGGTACAAAGGGGGTTACGATGATAGGGGCGGGTATAAAGGCGGTTTTGATGATCGGGGCAGGTATAATGGCGGTTATGATGATCGAGGCGGGTATAAAGGCGGGTATGATGACCCAGGCGGGTATAAAGGGGGGCATGACAAAGGCGGTTATGATGCGAGAGGAGGGTATGGAGGTGGCCACGACGACAGAGTGGGCTACAAAGGGGCCCAGAATGCGCGAGGGGGGTATCAAGGGGGCTATGAGGACGGAGGAGGGCAACGAGGAGGGTACGACGCAAGGGCGGGTTATGGCAAAGGCGCCTCCTATGACCCACCACCGGGCCCTGGCTATTGGACGGGCCCCCCGCCGCCATCTGTCTACGCTCCTCCCGCGCCCGCGGGATACGGTGGCCAGGCATCCGCGCCCACGAGATACGGTGGCCAGGCATCCGCGCCCGCGGGATACGGTGGCCAGGCATCCGCGCCCACGAGATACGGTGGCCAGGCATCCACGTCCGCGGGATACGGTGGCCAGGCATCCGCGCCCGCGGGATACGGTGGCCAGGCATCCTCGTCCGCGGGATACGGTGGCCAGGCATCCGCGCCCGCGGGATACGGTGGCCAGGCATCCTCGTCCGCGGGATACGGTGGCCAGGCATCCCCGTCCGCGGGATACGGTGGCCAGGCATCGTACCCTTATCCTTATCCGTACTGACCCCGGTCCCGGCTGTGCCTCATCCCCCCCTGGGAACCGCATCAAGACCTGCAGGAAGGGGGCGATGGTGCACCTGACCTGAAAGCTGCAGGACCTTCGCTTCCAGCTCAGGGATCTCTTTCCTCGTGCCTCTCGCTGTGTGCACGTCACTCTGGCTCAAGGCTCATCGACGGACCCACCGTCTTTGTCTCGTCTCAGGCAGTGGCAGCGGGGCCTGATGTGGGGGCGGGGGGTATTTGCTGGGTGCCGTTACATAAAGGACAATATCAGTGACTTGGGCTGACTACCAGGCTTCGTTTATAAGAGCTATTTTGCAATGGGGGGGGGGGGGTCTGGGTGGGTGGGTCTTCAGCCGGGTGGGTGGGTCTAAAGCTCTGGACCCCCCCCCCTCTTATAATTCTGAGGGTTTTCTGGGTTGGGCTCCTGCCACACCTTCTTTCTTTGGTCACAGGAGCCTTGTCTGGCTGTTTGCTGGTGCCCCTTTCTGTTGTGTCGTTGTGCAGGTGGCAGGTGTGCAGGTGGCAATTTTTCACATGGCGGACTTTTTTTTGATAACATGTTAAACCTGTGGACCCTTTGTTGCACAATGCTGTCAGAGCTGGTTGGTAGCCCAGTTGTCAAGGAACGTAACTGCAATTCCAAAGATCCCTAGTTCAAACCCTGGTGTTGTGAAGTTTTTGGTGTGTCACCCTTTGGGGATGCCTAACCCGGGAGCGCCTTGGCTTCAATTTGGTTCACAAAAAATGCTCCCCACAGAATTATAAGAGGGGGGGGGGTCTGGGTGGGTCAAAAGTTGGGTGGGTGGGTCCAAAGTTGGGTGGGTGGGTCTTGTCCAAAATACCCCCCCCCCTCTTATAAACGAAGCCTGCTGACTACCCAACCACCGTCGCCCTTCTACCTCCAACACGGTTGGGGCATCACCGATTTGGGTTTACAGGGGGAGGGCCCTTTCATGCCTTGCCGGTTTAAAGGGGGAGCGGGTACTTATCAGCGGAGGGGGTGTGACATGGCATAGGCAGGTGGTGGTCGCATGGTGTTCGAGCCAGTGAGGAAGCGGCGAGCCATCATTCCATCAGCTCCTTCGACTCCCGCCACTCACCAGCACATCCGCTGCATTGAGGGTGTAGCTGAAGGCCGTTTTCGTCAAAAGTTCCTGGGGAATGATTTCCTGCGAAACCATCGATTGTGCCGATTTCGGGGCTTATGGGGCCGAACCCCTTCCCAATGCCATGCTCCGTAAAGGGGGGAGGGGAGGAGGAGCAGAGCACCTGTGCCTCACGCACACGGAAACGCAGTGAGGCAGGTTGTGGACGGCCTGAGGAAGGAGGTGTGTGGCCAGCAAAAACAGTGAAACGACCCCCGCAGCAACCAGCAACCCCAGTACGCCAACTACTGGGCGCCGCTGATGCGCAAACGGCACATCCCGCCACATCCAGCACAGCCCCAGCACACCAACCACTGGGCTCCGTGAACGCGGAAACGACACCAGCAGGAGCACCGGCTGCAGCGGCCGACAGAAAGCAGCGACCCGACGCAACATGCGAAGGGAAGAACGGGTGACTGTCCAGGGCCCCGTACAGAAACAGCGACCCGACGGAATGTCACACAGGGGCTTATCAGGGAAGGGGGTTTGCCATGGCATAGGGGGCTACCCTCCCCGTAAATGCGAATTGGTGCCAGCCTTGGCACCTTCCCAGCCATCGCGCAAATGCTGTCATGAAGCGTCCAGCTTTGTGCCTCAACACTCGGTCAACCTCCAGCCAAGTCGAATTAAACTCCAACTGCCGTCATTGTCAGCAATTCTGAACTTGTTGTGTTGCAGTGACCACCCTTACCCCTTTCTATAGATACTGGAACAGGTGCAGAAGCTGCATTCCTCGCACATGGATGGCATGTATGATATGGCGGGTGCCAGAGAGGAAGGCAGCGACAGGGGACTGGAAGTACCTGCCCCAGCTCACCCTACCCCCTTGCTGCCCCTGCAGCTACACACCCTGGGTACTGTCTTGCTGTACACTTTTCCTAAAGTTCCAGGACACCCTCGCAATATGGATCTCTTTCGGGGAACTCTCTGACGTCCTTGTGCATGCTGTCCTTTCCATGCTCAACACAGCTTTCCTCCTGGTAATTGCCTGCATGTCTGAACAACATCATTCCGCATCCGAAACCTGGAGCAAGCGTAAAAAAGCACAGCGAGAAAGGAGGCAGAGGCAATGGCAGCGCATTTGGAGAACATTTTTTGAGGGGTTGCAGAACAAGGATATAATATTGTACACAGCCGGTTCCCCACAAACGGTCACGTCGTGGGCTTTAGTAATTACATTGCCAATCCTTTGGAGCTCACTGCTTCAGCGCCTGCACATTACAGCCAAAGCAAGCATGTGGTGCGGCTGCTTGCAATTGTGATTCTGGTATTGCTTTATTTGAGAAATGATTTGACAAAATCACCTTGAAGAGAGGTTGAGAGATCAAGCGCAGGCGCGAGCGTCGTAAACCCCCCCTTTTTTGGGGTCGTTCACGTAGCATACCCCAATGTATGATTTCTGACTTCTAACCCTTTGTAAAATCATAATTTTAGGACCAAAAATGATCCCCACTGATTTTTTGGATTTTGACCCCCGTATGCCCCCGCACTTGGGTGCCCCTTTATTTGGGAGGAGGGGTGGGGGGGGTGGGGGGGTATAAAAACTTCTTTGCGTATTGTGGCCGCTGTGTGCGGGCTCGCTCGCCTCGCCTCGCCTCGCCAAGACAAGACAAGACAAGACAAGGTTAGGCGTGGCTGGCATGGCATGGCATGGCATGGTATGGTATGGTGTGATTGCGCGTTATCATATGATACGTTAATTTGAAAGCTGCTCCCCCCAAAACTGGTGTGCGCAATTTTTCTCCAATTATCTCTCAAATTGCATCTTGGCTAGGACGAAAGAATGGCAAAATATGAGAGGGAGACGTAAGCGCGGTGCGCGCGGTGCACCACGCGGTGCGCGCGCGGTGCATTCGTTTTCCACGTGCGCGTACAACCTTTTCTTTCCCCTTGTGCTGTTTTCTGCACCTCACCACTATTTGCCCCTCCCTTGTGGTGAGCCCGTGTGCCGTGGCTGCGGGATAGGGCGCCAAGCCAGGTTGCGATGGCTGTCGCGATGGCGGACAATTGCCACGGGTGCTGCCAGGGGAGGGCCGTAGGAAGAGGAAGAAGAGGATGTAGAACTCTCTGGTACGGCCGCTCGACCGAAGAGCCTAGTGCCCCACAGGGTGCCCAAGCCTGTGGGGCCGTTTCGAACGTTTCGCGTTTCGCTGTGCTCAATGCACTCGTTTCGCGTTTCGGAGCGTTACTTCTTGGGGTGCCCAAGCCCAGGAAGTAACCGTATCGGTGCGTTTCGCGTTTTAATGATCACGGTGTCACCTACGAGGAAGCCTCCTCTTCCTCCTCATCAGCAGACGTAAGTGACGAGCCTGAGGATGATGAATCCGAATCCGAGTCCGAATCGGAATCGGAATCTGAACCACAACGTCCGGTGGCCTTTGGCTGCCCGAAAATGCTTCACGCGGGCTGCCATGACAAAAACCAAATGAGAAAAACACTTTCAGGTTTGCACAACGGGAAGAACAAGAGGAGGAACCAGATGGAAAATAAATCTTTCAGATCTGCACAAGGGGAAGAACAAGGTGACTAACAGTGGACGCACAGACTCGCTACGAAAAACGCGCGTACTTCAGCGGAAAACGTTTTGTGCCTCTGATTTTTCATTTGTTCTCTATAGAGGGAGGGGCGAGGGGTGTGGGCGGCCACAACCACCATTGGTGAGGAGGATGGAGTGGAGGCCTCCGTTGTTGTGTGCTTACCCCTTAGGCCACCGCGTCCTTGCCACCCTGAAAAAATGTGAAAAATGCAGGAAAGGGTTGGTAGAAACGTAAGCGCGGTGCGCGCGCGGTGCACCACGCGGTGCGCGCGGTGCGTATATCTCCCTCTGAGTGTCAACTTTTTGATTCAATTTTGAGAATTTGTCCACACATGCGTGCGTGCGCTCGCTCGCCTTGCCTTGCCAAGACAAGACAAGCCAAGGCTAGGCGTGGCTGGCATGGCATGGCATGGTATGGTTTGCTTGCGGGTTATCATATGATACGTTACCTTGAAAGCTGCTCCCCCCAAAACTGGTGTGCGCAATTTTTCTCCAATTACCTCTCAAATTGCATCTTGGCTAGGACGAAAGAATGGCAAAATATGAGTGTCAACTTTTTGATTCAATTTTGAGAATTTGTCCACACATGCGCGCGTGCGCTCGCTCGCCTTGCCTCGCCAAGACAAGACAAGCCAAGGCCAGGCGTGGCTGGCATGGCGTTTAGTGGTTCTAAGTGGATGAGCCATGATGTAGGCACCATGTGGAAGCCATGAGTATTTGGGGAAGGGGACCTACCATTCAGCCTCTTTGATTCCCACAATAGCATGGTACCATGTCCCCTTTGAATGGCCTTGTGATACGAAGGGCTAATGAGTTCGCCAAGGCAGGGAGGGTGATTCGCCTCCTCTCTCATTTTAGTCCTTGTGCTGAACCCTCCAACAGAGGCTCGCACACATTGTGTGAATCCTCCAACAGAGGCTCGCACATATGAGGTTATTGAGGTTTCCCATCTAGCTATTCCTCAACCCAAAATGACGACTCCCTACACTGGAATGTGCTCTACATTCGGACGGAGCCGACACAACCTCGGTTTGTTTGAGCAGCTTGCCCTCTCCACGTGAACCTTGTGGGACTACGCGACCATGCACAGTGTTCGTAATATTGGGCTGCCGCCATTGGGTACCCTCCCTTGCGAGAACAAACCCTTGCCAGAAAAACAATAGGTGTCGATACCGCAAGTTTTGGAACTTTTCTGTTGTTCTCGCAGAGGCGGGGCGGGGTGCAATCTTTTTGGCACTAGACCTCCTCTCCACATGACCGTTTTGGTAGCACGTGCTGTATGGATGATGATCCTGGTCTGGGGTTATCGCCAACGCACACACCCCACCGCTGAGCGACGCTGGATCCCGAGGTTAGAAGTTGCATTCAAGCTCATCTCTAATGCCTATCTGACCCTCGCCCAGGTCTACTTATTCTTTTTTCACAGATTTGAGCAATACCCGACGTGTTCAAACACGCCTTTTCCACCCCTCCACGTCCAAGAAGTGCATGTCTGACTGGAGGAGGGAGACTCTACCCCTGGAGTGCAACGAGGCAAGTAGAGTGGGACACAGTTTCATGTCTTGAGCTATACATTACTGGGGGCGGGGGATTTGGCACAGCTTTTTGACAACAATGTTCTTGTTAGCGCTCGTAGCATCCCCTTGTGCCCGCGCAGTTTGCTCTACAGGGGGGTTCACTGTGTGCTGTGCCCATGCTGTGCCAGTAGGCTGCTTTGGACCCGTTTTCCTCGTACTGCAGCAGTTCCTCAGCCATTGGTCAGCGCGTCAGGCGCACGACGGGCATCTTTTCGGGCCACTTTTGATACGGAGCCCCAATCCACGCTTTTTGCATGGGTTATGTAGCCATATTGATTTCGCCCTGTTGCTGTTTTTTGGCCAACTATGGTGATATAGTTTTTCAGTGCTTGCTGCAGCACATTATATTTTCCACCTCATCTCCTTTGACCCATTTTCTCTTTCTCCATGTATCTCAGTATTGGGAATAGGGTCTTGTACACCCGCTCCAACCCTGTCCGGGTTCCTGCCACACACAGCGCACAATAGTAAATTAGCTTTCTGGTGACCACCCTGAAAACCACCAACCGGATTGAGATCGAGAGCTGGGTGAGCAGTGCGGTAGTAAATTGGAACTTGGGATGGCGAAGGAGATAGAGTCAATCTCGGAGTGCTGATTCACCACCTTCACCACATTTTAAGAATATTCCAAGTGAACGAATCCTTTAGTGCAGTCTCAACCAGGGACTCTTTGGCAGGCCCCAAGCCTCGGGAAACAACCACAACCAACAAAGGCCCACACGAAAAACAACCACCATTCACAGTCTATGTGTTGTGCCACAATCCAGGAATTTTGTACCAAGTTTTTCAGTATTTTAGAATTGGTGCCAAATTTTCTCTGCACCGAATTTCGCCATTTCACGGGAGGATTTTATGGCACACACCCCTGGTAGGATTACCAGCGACTGCAACTGCAACCGGTTCATCACGGAAGGAGACTTTGTGACAAGGAAGGCAATAACAACCGGAGACGGAGCAGATGTGACATACAGATGGGTGTCATTTGGTGATGAGGGGCTAACTGGCGGTGCTTTGCAACCCATCAGAGGAGTCCGATGCTGACCAGTGTCTGCCCGGCGGGCCCCATTTACCCTCCGTGGCTCTCTCCACAGCCATTCAGTAATCTGACATCATGCAACAGAGCGAAAGCTCGCAACCCTCTGTGATTGTCGTGGGTGGCGGGCTCGCTGGGCTGGCGGCAGCCCATACGGTCTTGCGCTCGGATGGCCATGTCATTTTGGTGGAGAAGGAGAAGAAGCTTGGGGGCAATTCAATGAAGGCCAGTTCGGGCATCAACGGGGCGGAGTCCTTCGTGCAGCAGAAGCTGGAGGTCTGTTTGCGCCGACCCTATGTGGGCTGGGGACGGTTAAGGGGCCTGTGGGGCTGGGGAATGTCGGGGTGCAGTGCTCATGTGTGGCGTGCACGTCTGTGCTACATTCCGCTCCTGACACATGCCACATATCTGTGCCAAGTGGGGGAATTGGGGAAACTGGGGAAGGATCACTGGATCATGACGGACAACCGGTGGAAATGGGAGAAACCCACGAGGACAACGGGACGTGATACCCACTTTCCCCGATCCCATTTTTTTCCGGCAGTCGCAGACCTTTTCATTCGTTCCTTGAAAACTGGGCATGGCATTCTGGATGGAAAAAATGGGGAAATCGAAAGTATCTGTGGGTATCCGCCAATGCGGGTACCTGGGTGGCTTCTGCCAGGGACAGCTGTGCGTTAGAGTGCAGGTCACCGTGCCCCCCCTGTTGACATGATGGGAGCTCCCAGGTTGGTGTTTGGGGGATCCTCCCATTGGAGCCCGTTTGGGGGGGGTGGGGGCTCCAGACAGGGGGCTCTAACAGGTTCCGTGGTAAACCTTAGTCAAAATAGATTGGTTTAGATAAAATCAATTTCTTATCAAGTTCTTATCAAGCAGCCCTAAATTAACTGGTGGCTAGGCCGGAAGAGCTATAATTTCCCTCCTCATACAAGCGTAGGAAAAGTTGACAATCTAGCTGTCGGGCCCTAGCGTTCTGGTGCGTGGGGCTATGGTGTTGTGGGCTCTGGTGTTGTGTGCGTGTGGCTGTGCTGTGAGGCTGTGGCGTTGTGGGGTGGTTGTATCTGGGGCTCTGGGGCATTGCAGGGCTGTGATGTACCGGGGCTGTGGTGCTCTGGGACCTGCCCAGGCTTGGCTCATGTGCCGCCCATCTCCTTCCCCCTGGCGTTTGTGCTGTGATGCCCTCCGCTTTATTCCCACTTCCTCTTGGCCATGGTGGTCCGACGCTGTGCAGCGAGGCAGGGCGGGCCTTCGGGTTCCGGTCCTGCGGTGCAGTGCGTTGCCGCTGCTATGCCATCTCCCCCCCTCCCCATGTCCAACGAATGCATTGTCCACCGAACACTTTCGTTCGGACCGTAATTTTTTGGGACCGAGTCAATTAGGCGCCGAATTTATTAGGTACCGAATTAATTCGGTTCCGATTTGGACCGTATTTTTCGAGGACTTTATTGTTCGCTGGACACGGAGGTGGGGAGGGTTAGGGCTGTTAGGCCATTGGCGGGCGGTGCTGATGCCCAACCGTTTTACCGGTTCTGACGTGCCGTGCCGCCCCGTTCCTCTCCAGATCACGGACGACGTGGCCCTTTTCGCCACGGACACGATGCGCTCGGCCACGGGCGAGGCCTCCGCCGACGTGAACGATCTGGTGTCGGTCCTCACGCGGCACAGCGCCGGCGCCATCGACTGGCTGGTGAACGCGATGGGGGTGGACCTGGCCCTTGTGTCGCAGTTGGGGGGCCACAGCCGCCCCCGCACCCACCGCCCCGTCAAGGCCCCTGCCGGCTTTGCGATCATGAGCGCGCTGATGAAGCTCCTGGAGGACTATCCTCCGGAGCGGCTGCAGATCAAGACGGGCACAAAGATGCGAAGTTTGATCGAGGCGGATGGGTCCGTCAAGGGCATCGAGGTACCCCCCCGCCGCCGCCCCTTTGTCCGAACACGGGCTTGTCTAAAACACCGTGTTTCCGCACTTTTTGGCTTTTTTTCGAACCCTCTTTTTTGCGGTTCCAATCCAATAGAGAATGGGTGTTGTAGCTTTGTGCAGGCTGGCGGAAGGGTCCATATGGGTGTCAAAGTCTTGGTGTAGCTGTAATGCCTTGTACTCTTGTGTTCTGGGGCGCATGCTGGCCTGAATCCTCTTCTTGCGATGATCGTTTGCAGAAGCCCTGAGCGACCTCAATGCAGTAGCAGCAGCAAACAACAGAGTGGGATTTGATGTTGGAGTGTCTTTGTCACGCGTTTCGGCCCACAGCTAGGCCCTCATCTGAAAATACTGACTGAAAATAGCAACAGCAGCAAAATGGTACATAAATCAACACAGGACCGCTTCCCCCACAGAAGTTCCTGCAGTGGAATCCAGCACATTGCAATTGGATTGCCAATGAAAAGCTGTGAAGCTTTGCAACAAAACAAGCAACCTGCAGGTGCTGACAACTTGTTCAGTCACGGCCAAGGTTGGGGAATTTGGAATTTGGTCTCTATTACAACAACGATGTGCTATATTGTCGCTCATGTGGTCAACAGGTGGACAGGCATGAGAGGGTTCATTGACAAGATAGGTGACCACTGATCTTCATAACAGCGAGTGTGCCAAGCACATTTGAGCTGATGCAAAAAAACTTCCTGCTTGCCTACGAGATGAGCAAAGAGAGGAGAGGCGCAAGGGTCTAAGTCCAAGGCATATGCCACTAAGCCTCCGAGTACCTCTCACAGACATGTGCTTCTCTTATAGTCGGTTTGCCAACGTGCACAATAGCCAAAAAACAAAAAGTCAGAGGCCTGCATGTTTGACACCCACTCACTCACTCACTCACACCCTCTGCACGATAAAGCGTGTTGGATCATTGCTATACAGCCCCCTCAAAAGCCAACGGTAGTTTACATTGGGAGCGCCGGTTCGGGATCAGGATTTGGGGGTTTCCTCTTCAGTGGTCCACAAACCCCAATACCCTGGGCTTTGTGATGGTGAAGGTGTGGCTCCTGCAGTGCCCACGGTGCTGATAAGACTGGGGTCTGACCAGCTAC
Organism: Eutreptiella sp. 'Long Island Sound 2002'; assembly: GCA_964036045.1. Classification (NCBI taxonomy): domain Eukaryota; phylum Euglenozoa; class Euglenophyceae; order Eutreptiales; family Eutreptiaceae; genus Eutreptiella; species Eutreptiella sp. 'Long Island Sound 2002'. The sequence continues at coordinate 9,007,948 of OZ038399.1, read as the reverse complement.
AGAGGGGGATCCTGCAAAGCGAAGCGACCTTTGCTGCAGGTGCCCCCTGGGCCCTGTGTGCCCTTCCGCCCGTCCACCAGGAGGTAGCTGCATGCATCTCCCCGCACTACACTGCAGGTCGTTGGTGAAGAAGGGAAGTCACTGTCTCTTTACGGGTCCGTAGTGTTGGCCACGGGAGGCTATGCCAATGACCACAGCTCCGACTCATTGTTGGCCGAGCACACCCCGCATTTGAAGGATTTGCCCACCACAAACGGTCCGTGGGCCGAAGGCGAGGTCTTTGTGCGTGTGGGTGCTGGTGCCCATCTGCCATGTCTGAGAGAGCACTTGGGGCGTCTTGTTTGTGTTTTGATTCTTGTGCTGAATGTTGGCCTGTCGGATATGATTTGGAGCGACATAGCACATCGACGTTTTCTGGGCACGGGGGGTCCTGACGTATCGGGCCAGAAACCTCCCACCTCCACACCCACACACCCACCCACACCCACACATACACACCCTCACACACAAGGATCCCCGGTTAACTCAACTGGGCTAAGCATAGGTCTTGCAATCGAAAGGTCGTCGGATCAATCCCCGGATTGGGCATGCCTGGAGGCGAGCGGTGGCGGCCGTACGTCAAGGCCATCCTTTCTGGGGAAATCGCCAAATTGAGTAGGCCGTGGAGGCCGCCTGGCTGCCGCGAGTACCACCAGCTGCGAAAGCCCCCATACACACACAACACACGGGGCAACATGGCGATGACGGGCTGGCGGAAGCCATGGAGCCACCACCCCACTTCCAGGGTGGTCCTGAGGCAGCGAGCCAGGTTCTGGCCTAAAGTGCATATCGCACTGGTCGAGGGGCAACACAGGGACGGACCCCTGGCCTGCACCGTGGGCCTCACGAATGGGGAGCGATGCGACCCGAGGACGCCAGTGTGGCCATACAGGCTCAACCGGGAGACCTGGAAAAAATGGTGAAACCCCATCCCACACACACACACACACCCACACACACACACACAAGGGCGTGAAGCGGCTTGGTCACCCGCGAACTTTCTTGATGCCCCAATGATGGCGGAAAGCAGATATGCATTACGTGTCTCCTACGGGTAGGGGCAAATGAGGAACAGGCAAAATTTGGAATGGCAACATCTGGCACAATAAAAGTGTGCCAATTTTTGCTGAAGCCATCGTTTTAGGTGTCATTTGTAGCCCTCTTGGCATGCACATTTCCATTGTGCCCAACAGCCCCCAGGAAATAAGGGCAACCATCCACAGGCCTCCAAGAAGTAACAGCAAGCAACCAAAGGCCCATAGGGAATAACAACCACCGTTCACCGTCATAGCCCGTTCTTGTGCCACAATCCGGGAGCTTTGCACCAACATTTTCAGTGGCATTTAAGAATTGGTCCGAAATCTTCTCCGGTACACCAAGTTGCATCGTTCCACAGGGTAAGTCTACTAAAGCCTTCAGCCTTGCCTTTGCTCTCGTGATGAGGCCTTGGCCCCCCTATCCACGCACCCCCTCCCGTAGATCCGCCATCGAAGGGAGTGAGACTGCTATGCGCAATGCCAATCAAACGCTGGACGACCTGCGATGGAACTGCGGAAAGGCCATGAAGGCCGTGCGGTAGGCAGCGGATGGCGGTTGGCAGCTAGTGTTTCGTGGCGGTTGGCGGTTGACTGTCGGCGGTTGGTGGCGGTTGGCGGTTGGCGGTCGGTGGTCCTTGGGGGCTGTCCTTCAGGGCTGTCCTTAACAGGAAAAAAATCAAGGTTCTTAAGGACAGCCGGGAATGGATACGAGAGCAGGGGCGCGTCGTGAATGGTCGTGGCTCCGCTGCTGCGTCATACTGCACGAGCTCATGCGCTGCCCAAGCCAACCCTCCCCCAACTCTGGTAAGCCAGGGCCCCAGCCTCCCTAGCCCCCCCCCCCCCCCCCCGCCCGCCCACATGCCTTTGGACTCGCCAGTGCCCCAGACCCAAAGGGGGTTTAGTTCGGTCCAGTTCTGGACCAAACCCCCGCGGCGCGGGCAGGGGGTCGCAGTCGGGGGGTCAAAAGGTGAGGTGTGGACCGCCACTTGGCGCCAGCTGTGCCTGCCTACCGCCATTGGCCGCCAACCGCCAACCCTTTAGGACAGCCCTGATCCATTCTCTGCCCACCCACTATGCCTTCATAGGGCGTTAAGGCTGCGCTGGGGATTGGAGCCGCCACAGTGGACATGGACAAAGTGCAGGTGCGCTACAACCGTCGTGTACTGCACGGGTGGCACCCCCCCCCCCCCCCCGCGGTACACCTGCCCGCTCCACTCCCCCGTGGTGCGCCCGAATTGCCGGCTCCCAATCGGATGTCCCCAAAATGAGGTGGTCCAGCGATGATCACACATGACTTCTGACCCGGAGGTCTTGGGATCGGGCCCAAGTGGGGGCGGCATGCAGAGCCGAACGATGGGCCGCTGGTACTCCCGTGCCTGTGGTCTACCTCCCCCACGGGAGGATATTTCGGCAGGGGAAAATTTCGGCGGGGGGTTTCGTTTTTCAGATTGGTGCATTTCTACTGAGTTTTATCCTCTTTCTACTATGTTTTACCAAATTTTACGAAGTTTTACCTCGTCTGGTGCTACGTTTTACCAAATACCCAACCCCCCCCCCTCCGGAACGTTTTGCGCAATCCGGGCCATTTCCTGCTCCGTGGGTCGGCAGCTCACATTTTCCTTTTGTAGGGAGGTGCTGGTGCCCGTGTATTGCATGTCAGGATCAGTCGCTGTGCTGGTCCATGTCCTGTGTACCACCCGAGGAAAAATTTAGGCGGGTACAAAATTAATGTGGACAAATTTGAAAGCCCTGCGTCCTCCCAAATATTTCATTCGGTTGTGAGGATGCTTTGCGCTAAAATATGTGCCCATTCAGTGACCATCCAGAGCCCACCAGGAAACAACAGTACCCATCCACTGGGAAACAACAACGAGGGGCCTTATACCACATTTTCCCCTCATTTCTCAGGAGTAGTACCAAGATTTCCCGCTCCTAATTTTGGCCCTCCCAAAAAACAACCCCCTCAAGTATTCTCCCGGTGGTATCCCAAGGAATGATTTTGTGTACCCGGTGCGTATCCCAAAAGATTTTTTTTTTGGTGTATGCGCTCTGTATCCCAAGGATTGTGGTTCTCGCCCTTGAACACGAGGCACCAGAATTGGGTGACCGTTTTTCCAAAATGGCCACTGCGACCGGCCGTGATTAGGGGGGCGAATGTGCAGAGCGCGGGGGGTGTCGTACGGCTGGTGCGCGTGGCAATGGCAGTGGGCGTGATACAATGACCACACCCACCACCCCCTCCACCCCCTCCGCCCTCACTACTCCCACCACCACCTCCACCCCCACCACTGCCACCACCCCCACCACCCCCACCACTGCCACCACCCCCACCACCCCCACCACTGCCACCACCCCCACCACCCCCACCACTGCCACCACCCCCACCACTCCCACCACCCCCTCCACCCCCACCACCCCCTCCACCCCCTCCAATTCCACCACCCCCTCCAATTCCACCACCCCCTCCAATTCCACCACCCCCTCCACCCCCACCACCCCCACCACACCCACCGCCCCCTCCAATTCCACCACCCCCTCCAATTCCACCACCCCCTCCACCCCCACCACACCCACCACACCCACCACACCCTCCACACCCACCGCCCCCACCACACCCACGACAACCACGACACCATCCACCCCCACTGCCCCTACCACCCCCTCTACCCCCACCACCCCCACCACACCCACCACCCCCTCCACCCCCACCACCCCTACCACACCCACCGCCCCAACCACACCCACCGCCCCCACCACACCCACCACACCCACCACCCAGGGCGCCGAGGTGGAGTGGGGCCCTCCGCTGTTGTATGTTTACCCTGCCACCCTGAAAACTCCCAGTAAAAGCGAAAGGCAACACACGAGATTGAGCGCGCGGTGCACGCGCGGTGCGATGCGCGGTGCGGTAAGCTCTCTCTGTAGGGTAAAGTTACGCCGGCATCAGGAGGTCGCCACAGCAACCCCCCTCCCCTCACCTAAATTACCCGCCCCCATTGTCGCACGCGCGGACCCTGCGGGACCCGCCCTCCGCGTCACACCCACCCGTTTGACCAGTACTCTTGGGGCTCCATTGCCAAGCGCCGGCGACGTTCTGCGCAGGTGCACCCGACCGGCTTCGTGCACGCGGAGGATCCGGACAACAAGACCAAGTTCCTGTGCGGCGAGGCGCTGCGGGGCGAGGGGGGGCTCCT